>PVIY010001072.1:0-165128 GCA_004026745.1 Myrmecophaga tridactyla
TAATCAATAACTCACACTATCATCACATAGTTGTATATTCATCATCATGATCATTTCTTAGAACATCTGCATCAATTCTTAACTGCAACATTTAACTCAGTTCAGGCTCATTTTTTTCTTCATTAAAGATCTTGTTTTTTATGTGACAATCATGCATAAAATAGAGAACTGTAATATACCACACCACCATTACAACTTGCATTGTTGTGGAACATTTGTTTCAATTGATGACAGCACTTTTTTTATTTTATAGCAATGTTGCAAATTACTTAACACAAGACAATAACTACAATAACAATACATGTGCTATATTTAGTGATTTCAATCTACCATTGTTTTTGTTCATTTCTCAATCTTTAAGGATTAGGGACAATAACAACTCTGCTGCTTCAAGCTGAGGAGGAATGTATATGTTATAAGACAGAGGTAAGGAATTATTTGACTCATTGAAGATACTCCTTGCTTTCAGGATGGAGCTTGTTATTTGTCTAGGGCAGAACTGCAGTACTAGAGAGTAGGAGTTCGCTGCCTATATGCTAGACTTCAGTGCAAAACCAGCATAGGTACAAACTTAATAAACTTTAAAATTATTTTGAAAATTATAGGTTTATATAAAAAAAGTGGAAGCATCATTATTATAGGATTTGTAAGTTAATGTAACCATATTATATGGGATAAATAGCTTTTCATCAATACCCAGATAGAGCACACCGAGGGGGTGTTGATTTCATATCAACTTGAGGCTTCCCAATATTATCCAGGTGTCCCTAGGGTCCTCAGATACTGTTTTGTTTGATACTGTGCATACTATTGCAGTTTGTGAACTCTGGCTGTCACCTGGCTAGAAGGAACCTCCAGAATGACCTCCAGATTCCTATTTGGAATATTTTAGGCATAGAAACTATCCTACTAATTTTTCACCCTTTGAGACAAGTCTTTCTCTCAGTGCATCACATTACTCTTTGTAATAATCCTTCAGTGGCAGGGAGGCTCACACTTTTGGTGTCATTTCCCACGTAAGAGAGAAGATAGTAAGTATATTTTGGCTCACGGAGAGGCCACATTTGATCAAAAAGGAGGTTTTCAGGAAGTAACTCCTAGACCTTAATTATAATGAGGATTAGTTTCAATATAAAAATATAAGATTTCAGAAAACTGCCTTATGACCAAAAAAGTACACATTTATATCCCATAGCAGTGGTCATCTAAAATTCAAGATATCCAAATGGACTCTGTTAGTCAAGATACCTGATCTTGCTCCACCTTTACATTCTTACTGGAATTACATCATTTGACTGGAAAAGCATAATTTATACATTTGTATTGCTTGCTGGGTAATTTTGCTTTTTATTTTTAAGATGAAGCTTTGGCCTACAGCTGAATGCATGCCCTTTCAGAGAAACATCAGAGTAAAACTGCAAAGCTGACAAGTAAATTTGGTTGTTTCTGCAATAAACAATATTTTATAAGAATGGAATATACAGCATTCCCATATACCAACCTATAGTTGATACTTAGCAATGTGTTACACCTTTCATCAATTGATGAAAGGGTATCTAAAATATCCCTGTAAACTATGCAGTAAAATTTGCTTTAGGTGAGCTTTCCCATATAACAGTTTATTATTGACACATTGTAAAAGAGACACATACTTGCTGTAGAATCTGTAAGGCTATTAAGCACATTCATTTCTCACAATGGGGTTCACTGTGTTATAGCATCCCATGTTTCATCCTCTTGTTTTCTTTCTAGTGATGTACCAAATTCCCCCTTTGAACTACAATCATATGCACAAGTCAGCATTGTTATTTAAACATATGATAATGTGTTACCAACATATAAATCCATTTCTGTACATTTACAATCAACCATCTTAAAAATTCTGCATAAAATTAAGCATCACTCCTCATTCTTTACTGTCATTCAAATGGTATACCCTTACATAATGACAGAAGGTTTCAATTCCCATAAATATAGCACATAAAGTGTGTATACAATTGAAAGCATGGCTTTTAAAAATGACAGAACTACAATGTTGGTTTGCTGAAGTTGCTGGTATGCAATAAACCAGAAATATTTTGACTTTTTCAATGGTGATTTATTAAATTACAAATTTACAATTCTAAGGCCAAGAAAATGTTCAAAATAAGGCATCAAGATTAAGATACCCCAGAGGCCTGGAGAGAAGGCCAACAGAGATCACCCTGTGCCTTCTCACATAAGAAAGAAACTCAGTGAAAAGTTAGCTGCCTTTCCTCTGAAGAACTAATGAAATAAATCCTCTTTTATTAAAAGCTAATCTGTCTCTAGTGTCTTGCATTCTTGCAGCTAGCAAACTAGAACAGATACCTTCTCAGAGGAAAGGCTAACAGCATCTCAGGTAACTCTGTCACATAGGAAGGCACATGGTGACATCTACTGCCCCTTCTCTCCTAGTTCTGATTTCAATAGCTTTCTCCAAAATATCTCTGGGTGTTTCTTTCTTAGTTCTCTTGATTCTGAGGTCTCTTCAAAAGGTCTCTGCTTTTTGTCTTTTCATAAAGGACTCCAATAAGGGGACTAACAACCATCTTGAATGGTCTGGGTCACATCTCCATGGAAACCATCTAATCAAATGTTTCTACCCAACAATAGGTCTGTCCCCAAAAAATGGATTAAAAAAATAGCCTTTCTGGGTCACATTACAGAATCAAACCAGCACATACAATATGTCAAAGAAATGGGCATGGATTTGCAATTCTCAACATGATAGAACAAGCAGAAAAATGTAGGCAAAGATATTGAATATTTGAATAATAAATTTTACTTAATGTACACATAAAGAACAGTGCAAAGAAGAGCAACATACACCATTTCCCAGGAACTTAAGTAAATATAGAGGCAAGAGAGTGAAGAAGGAGGGAACCACAGTCATCCTGTCAGGGGTGGTACAGAATAGAAAAGAAAGATAGAGGCTTAGGAAGATCAGGTTCCTTGGAGGGCCTGGAGTTTCATATTGGTGTTTCAGACATCCACACAGATGTGTCATGAAACAGTTGTTCATGTATCAGGAGTATGTGTTAAAGATTGAGAAGGATAAGTAAATGAAGAGTCATGTCATCATAGATAATGTTTAAAGCCAAGATGTTCCAGTGAGGGAACATGGTGCTGAAGAAGGAAAGTATTCTTCCAGGTATAAGCCTAGTAGCAGGAATTCAGAATCCTGTGACAATTCTATACTTAGATTCCTGAGAAATTGCCAAACTATTTTCCACACTTGTTATACCATTTTGCATTCCCACTAGCAATGAGTGAGTATCTCTAGTTGTCCACATCTTCTGCAACTTTTACTGTTTTTCTGTTTTTTAGTAGCATCAATTCCAGTGGGTTTGAAATGATATCTCATTGTGCTCTTAATCTGCATTTCCCTAATAGCTAGTGAAGTTAATCAACTTTTCCTGTGCTTTTAGCCATTTGTATGTACTCTTCAGAGAAATATGTTCAATTCTTTTTGCCCGTTCTTAATTCATTTGCTTCTGTTTTTTGTTGTTGACAGTTTTCTTTATATTTTCTGAATATTAAACTTTTACTGGATATGTGGTTTACAAATATTTACTTCCATTGTGTAGTTTGTTGTTTTATGTCCATAATAAAGTCCTTTGAGTTGCAATTTTTTTATTTTGATGAGGTACCATTTATCTATTTCTTCTTTTGTTTCCTTTGCTTTGTTTGCTTAGTCTAAGAAATTGCTGCTTAGCACAGGGTCCTGAAAGTGTTTCCCTAAATTCTCTTCCAGGAGTATAATGTTTCTGGTTCTTATATTTTGGAGTTTATTCTATTTTGTGTTGTTTTTTAGTAAGGGTAATGTAGTAATCCTCCTTCTTTTCATTTTTATTTTTATTTTACAAATAGAAATTCCATTTTCCAGCACCATTTGTCAAAGTGACTATTATTTCCTTATTGGGTGGTCATTGCCCACTTGTCAAAAATCAGTTGACCATAAATGTGGGTGTTGATTTCCATGTTTTTAAATATAATACAGTGATCCATATGTCTGTCCTGTGCCAGAACCATGCTGTTTTGATTACTGTGGCTTTGTAATAAGTTTTAAGATCAGGAAGTGTGAATCTTCCAACATCATTCTTTTTTAAATTGGTTTTAGCCATTCAGGGACCCTTGCTCTTCAGTATACATTTGTTTATTGGCTTTCCCATTTTTACAAAGAAAGTTGTTCAAATTTTGGTTGGGATTGCCCTGAATCTGTAAATTGCTTTGGTTAGGGTTCAGATTTTAAGGATATTTATTCTTCCAATCTATGAACACAGAATCTTGTTCCATTTATTTGGTTTTCTTTGAATTATTTTAGCAAAGTTCAGTAGTTTTTGGCATGCAAGTTCTTTACAACCTTGGTTGGATTTACTTCTAGATATTTGATTTTTTAATTGCTATTATGAGTGGCATTTCTTCTTGATTTGTTATTGGGTTTTATTTTGAGGGAGATTCAGAAATGACTTATAGTCTCCAGAGGGATGAGAAAATTGGGCAGTGATCCCCTGGAAAATATTTCCCCAGTTTACATTCAGTACCAAGGAAAGAGGCTCATTTGAGAGAATGGTCCATAAATATGGGACAAAAATGGAATATGGTGCTATGTGTGTACAAGGAGTGGTCAGTGACTAAATCTTCTGTGTTATTACATCATCATCTGAACCCAATAAAAAGAGTAAGACCATTCCATGGAAACTAAGATCAGAAACAGAAAGAGCTGCAGTGGTGTCTCAATGTGGAAATAGGGGATGGGGTAATTCCATTTCCACTAAGCTGGGAATGGAGAAATCATTAGCAGCTAGGGTTTTGCAGATCCTGTATGGTAGAGAACAGCTGAGCATCAAGGTTAGGTTGCAAAATTGTTCTGTTTGTATCCAGAATGGATTACTTTTATGGTGTGTCCTTGTACAGGAGGTCATACAATGTCTAGATTTATCCATGAAATGAGAACCCAGTTCAGATTGAGAGCATCCCAGGAAGTAAAATATCATTTCCAGGGATATCTACCACTACAGAACTATTGAATCATGCTTTTAATCCATCAGGGAAACACATAGGCAAGCACGTAACTCTACTAGTAGGTTGTCACTGGAAGTGTATGCTCAGTAGCTGAGGAAATTTAGGTCTAAGAATAGGATGCAAGCTCACTTCATTCTGGAGAGTGAGGGAGCTGGACTGGAAGTGGTGATGGGTGCATTCCTAGAAAAGGAGCATTGGGGATCCCAGGAAAGTGGTGGTCCATGGGACCTAACAATTCTTGTCTCCCTCACACATACTTCCTCACTGGGGACCTGTCATGGTGCTGAGCAGAGCCCCAAGTTGGGAAAGAAGAAATGAAAGTCTCCATCACCAGAAACAACAATGATCATGAAGAGACCCAGGATTCCTGCTGAAGGAGATGTTTGAGGGGTCACATTGGGTGTGATAATGTGCCTCCAGGACAAGTGTATCCATCACTTAAGGAAAAACACACAGCCTCACTGTGTGCCATGTCCAAAGCCATTCATCAGGGCATAGTCCTGGCACTGGCCAAGCATTTACACACCTGCTGATCCTGTGAGCTGTTTTAGGGCTTGCCCAGTTTACTGGCCTCTGTGTTCATTTGAGACCTTCTACACAAAGGCAACCCCAGCAACCAATGATATTCCTGAAAGGGAATTCATGCTCCTTTCTTGTACAGGCTTGTGCCTATAGATAATTCTCTGTCAGGGACTGGGTCTTCACTTCTCTTGATGGTCTGGAGCTCTGGAAGTGTGTGAAACTTAGTGGTACCAGGCAAACAGTAAAGAAGGAAAGGAGAGTTATCAGCATTTCCAGAGAGCAAGTAGGTTTTACACTACCTCCCTCTTTTTTAGACAAACTCTTCAAACTAAGAATCATGAATTCCTGATTAGACAGGAAGATACTGGGAGAGACTTGATCATGTATAAATCTGGGGAAAATGGCCTTTTGGAGGACATTCTTGTGAAATTTGATTTTTGGCACCCTGTAATGAGGTTGTGAGATAAAAGTCATGAATATAATTAAAAGGCACAGGGATATATTTCCCCTGTATTTTCCCAAGCAGGATCCCTGTTATTCTTACAACATCCATGGGAGGGCTGCAGGCCAGAGACATCTCACAGGAGAAGGCTGAGATTTATGGAGATTAAATATCTTTCCCATGTCAGAGCCCAGAAGTTCTGCCTCTCCAACCAAATACTAGCCCACTAACTACATCTTACTCTTCCCAGGGTGAGGAGGACACACTGCTGAAGTGCCACCCCTTTATTCTTATATGTTAGCAGAGCAAGGACTGGGAAAAGAGCCCCAGGTTCTGATCCTATTCATTTTAGCCTCCCACCAAGGGCTCTGTGTGGGGTGGGTACCTAGCTGACATACTTATATGTCTAATGATACATGGACCAGTCTGTAAAAGAAGGATTGTTGTCTTATTCTTTGGATTACCAAAGGCTTAAAACAGCTAAATGTTCATAACCGAAGAT
Source organism: Myrmecophaga tridactyla (assembly GCA_004026745.1). Lineage (NCBI taxonomy): Eukaryota > Metazoa > Chordata > Mammalia > Pilosa > Myrmecophagidae > Myrmecophaga > Myrmecophaga tridactyla. Next base: position 6,513 of record PVIY010001072.1, read on the forward strand.
TCATGTAAGAAAGTGGGGCACACTAACTTATTTCCAATACTATACAACACTGCTAAACAGATAAAACAATTATGGCTACAATAAACCATATTGAGGAGACTTACAAATCTCATCTTGAGCAATCTTATAATCAGGATTCTTCTGATAAATAAAACTTACACCTCTGTCTGACACCATTCTTTGGTCATGGACCTCATGATTCTGATGACAGAGATTGCATCCATGGTCCAAATAGCCAAAGATGGTCCAAGCTTTTAGAGTTCATCCATTTTGAGTAGCTTTTACAAAGGTCAGGACAAATTGAAATTGTCATTATTATACAAATTTTCACAAGATTACTTGGTGTGTCAGTTGGTGTCTTGGAATCAGGAGACAGTATCAACTTGTTTTGGGGCATAGGACTTTGGTGACACCATCCTTTGTCCATTCATTCATTCATTCATTTACTGACCTCATACTGGTAATCAGTTATGCTTGGAGTGGACTTGATTGCCCTCCCCTCCAGTTGGGTGGGCTAAGAGGAACCATAAGTAACACCAGCCCTAGATATTCCTGCAGCCCTCATGTCTTCCCTTTCTTTCCTATTGATGAGTCCTTGAGAGGTTCACAATTCAGCAGGCTCTGCTTTATCATGCATTTCCACTGTAAAACCACAGAGGCATTCATTGTGTCCCCATGAAGATAAGCCTGCTTTCTTCTGGAGACCACCCTATGGCATGAACTCAACCATGCACATAATCATTCCCCCCATGTACTAGCAGAGCAGTACTGAGACAGAGATGACCCCTTCACTATTTTCTCTCTAGCAGACCTGGGATTAAATTTGATCATATGTCCCTTTAACAGGTTGGCATGCAAAATAAAGTCACTTTAATTCTAGAGTTTGGCATGACCACATCCTGCCTATCAGGGGTACTGGGAAACCCCTCCCAAGATCAGTTCCAGAACGCCAGAGCTTACTGCCAGTCTAAAAGTGCTTTTTATGAGGACATGCTTTGTATAGGAGAAGCTGGTGAGGTCAACCATCCCTATGAGGGCCCCATGTTTTCTGGTGCTACAGATCAGATGCACCTACTCCAGAAGCAGCTCTTTCCTGAAGGGAAGTTGAATACCATACCTAGTTTTGCTTCCATCTTCCCTCACCATTTAGTGAGATTTTCTCAGATGCTGCTTGTATCTTCTCTGCCAATACATGACATTGACATTACTCCTACTTCTCCTGATCCCTGTCACTATCTCTGAACCTCATAAGGAAGGCATATGCATTCTTCCCTCCAACTTGGCAAGGTGTCCTTGATACATGTGCAAATTTTATAAAGGTATGCTTGGGACAGGATACACTGTCACTTTACCCACTTTCTGCCATTAAGTCTTCTTTTTCAGATAGTTTCTGGTACAACATGTAATTCTTTGCCTTATTTGAATGTATCTCAAAGGGCTTCTTAAGCTCCTTTTGGGAAAAGAAAAGTCAGCTCCATTTAGAGACATAAATACCTATTCCATTTTTCCTATATTTTGTTTTGTTGAACATCCCCAGAATCTGAGTATTATATGATGAGTTCAAATTGCCTAACCCCTTATTTCCATAGATCTCCACATTTCCCTACCCAATTTCTTGTGCTGAGGTCTGAGGACACTTGAGAGGACACTTCTTTATCTCTCAGTCTCATTTTAGTAGCAAAACATTTCTATGGTCTGATACCCTGCCCTATGTCTCACCTACACCCTCTAGACATTACCATTGAAATGTTCTTAGGTCTATTTTCCATCCCCCATTCTGAGAAAATAGAGAGAACCTTGAAGGATGGTGTCTTTTTAATGAATCTTAGGGACAACAGCCTTGACTGCTTTCAAAATAACTTATGCTTGTGATCTTAGCAAACACTTTCAAATAACAATAAACAATAAGATAAATAATGTTAGGAATATTAAATGGTAGGAAGATAAATCTATACTACACAGTTAGGATAAAATATTTCCAGCAAGAAAGAACTAAATTTAGCTCTAAGCTTCTATAATTCAAAGCAACAAATGTAAACAGCTGAGAGCATATACCATGTTCAATCAAATAAAGAACAAAAATTCATTTAGGAAGAACAAATCTCTGTTGGAGCTGAATTATAGAAGGAAGATGCATAAAGTCTTTGTGTGGGGGAGAAACATAAATATAAATTAAACTGTAGAATCCATGATCCATGAATTTGAAAACTTAGGAGAATTCAGACAATATACAGGTTGACCTGATGCAAGCACTAAACCTGAGACTTTTCGAGGACCCTATGAACCTATTTAAGATGCTGTTGGAACTGATGTTTCAGAGGCCATTATATAAAGGCTGGATTTAGGCCTGGCCTGGTTCTGGAGCTGGTGCTTGTGCTAGAACTGAAAGAAAAAAAAGTGTTGATGCACCTGACAGTCCTTCCATGAATGTAAAGTCTGAACCTAGACCTCAGTAAGTTTTATTATATCAGACCTTCCAGTGATGAATATGCTTTTCATCTATCTCCCTAAACTTTGTGGCACATCTGCCAGGTGTCACAGGATGTCAACCCTGAAGGATATAGGAAATAATGAAGATAAGCTACTGAAATTCTCCAGACTTCTGTTACCTATTAACTATTGTGATTATCTCTCTTTGTCTCTTGTGGGTTTAAAAGCCTATTGAAAAATAACTTCAGGAAGGCTGATTTGGGCCTCTTTTTCCTCCCCAGCCCCATTCTGTGTAACCTTTGTTAAAAATTCTGGGCAATTAACCCATATTTGGGAAGTGCCCCTTCAACACCTGCCATGCCTGTGAAAGATGGGAAATTCAGTGGCCCAGTATTGAGGAGATAGAGTTGAGTTCAGACCTGTCTTTTTCTACCATGTCTGTGAATGTTGGAGAAGCCATTACATCTCTTGGGTCTGAGTCTCCAATCTGAATCATGAGGATCATTCTAACTCCCACATCCTAGGTGTAGATGCATATACAATTATATCCACAAAACCCATGAACTGGTGCGACAGCTACCTACTACATGAACTTAGAGATAAATGAATTGAAACAAGAAATGGGAAGCAGCAAGAAATTCAATTCAAAATGGCTGGTGCCTGAAGATGTGATGTCAGGCAAAAAACCTCCCTCAATTTTTCATTTCCCAGTCCACAACATAATTTTTAGATCTCAGAAAATAAATTTGACATACAAAATGGATTCTGTGGAATGGAGGACCCTTCAGCTTCTTTCCCTCAGCAGCTTCTCTGACAAGACCTCATGTGCTGGAAAGATAGATGAACATGAATGTGTCAATGTCCCACCCATCAGAATCCAAACCAGATAACCATGAGCATTACCTGCACCAGGTGAACATCACCTGGTGATGCCTGCAGCCGTGCATTATCCTCCATCCCTCTTCACACATTTTTTCCCATTAAAACCACAAGCAGCCAGAAAGGGAGTGGGAGCCAATTTTCCTTTTGCTGGCAGGTTTCCCTGGTTCCCACCTGCCTATCCTCCCCCTGCTCTCACACTGTCACTTTCTTTCTCTCTAGCAATAAATCCCTTAAGCTTTAACTTGCTGTCTCAGGTGGAATTCTTTAAACATGCTTAATATAAATAATGCTGAAAACCTGGATGGAGGTTTGACTACATTCTTAGCTTTCCAGACCCTTGGGGCTATGGTACCATCTTCCAGTTTACCCCTTTTGGAGATGGGATGAGGCTTGAGTTTCTGACCCCTTGGGGCTACAGGAGCAGCCTTCTAGTCACTCTATCCCAAACTAGAATCTTTCCTATGGTTTCCATGTGATTAATGGCTTAAATTTCAGACTCAGACCATCTTAACATGATGCCAGCTCACACCCATGGCACTCAAATAACTACAACTTATTCAGCCCTAGGTAAGTGACATTTTTCTGCCCAGATCCTCCCCTTGAGAGTTTTGTTTGGTGTCCCAGGAACACCCCAACCCACCCCAGTGTGGTGTTTAGGCTCACGTTAAAGCAGGCCCAGTCTCAGTGCTTACAAAGTCTGAGTACTCATTCAAAACTCTCCCATGCTCAGGGAGAGTGACGCTCAGGGAGTTTGATGCTCAGGAAGCATTTTTCCTTGTACAACAGTCAAAACAGCTTGGGCAATGCCTTAAGTGAATGACTGTACTCACTCTCCCCATATCCAAAGACAAACCAGGGATGACTGCTTTGTTGTTGGAAAGGATCATGGGTCTGGGTGGTTAGCTTCACTTAAAGTGCCCCATCTGGTGTCCTGGAAACACCCTGACCCAGCGTTTACCTTGGTGCCCCTAAGGTACTCCAACCTGCTTTAACACAGCATTTACTTGGCCCACTTAGATGTGGTGTCCCAACCTATTTTAATGTGACATCCACTCCAGCAATCATGAGCAATGCCCTATCAATTCCTGTAACCACTGTCAGTAAAAGCCTACTGAAAAAGAAAATAAAATGAGAAAAAAATGTATTTTTCTCTGCAATTCAGCTTGGCCACAATATCCTTTAAAACAATAAAAACATTGGCCACACTATGGCACTCTCAATAACAAATGGTCTGAAAATTCCTACTCCCCAGCCTGATAAATTCATTCTATCACATACGTGCTTCATGTCTATTTAATTGTTAATATATTTTGTATGTTAAATATTTAATGTCTGTTTGTTAGCTAATGTGTTCTAATTATTAATTAGTATGTTCTTACATTTATATTAGTCAGATGTTAATAACTGGTTACTAATTACAGATATTATTTTTAAAAGGGAACCATAAGACTGTATTGAAAATTAAAAGCACTTTAGTTATGAATCTATAAAAAGATTTTATTTCTATAACATAATCTGATCTCACTAAAATTTAAAATGAAAATACTACTACAAGTGAAAAATTGAGTGTGTTATTTCATCCCATTTTTACAAAAAATGAAAATGGGATGAAGTGACATATTCAATCCTTTATTTATACCTCTCAAATATATTTATGCTTCTGTTTTTCTTTTCAAATAATAAATTTCCTGTTTATGTCTGTATGCATTTTCAATGTATGGTCTCATAGCTCTGGATAGTAACAGCAAATTAATAAGAAAATTCTTAATGGTTCTAAACCTAATATCTTTCTGTCTGGCCAACCAATTAAAAAGTGTTCCCACATTTAAACTTAGAACAAATTCAATGAGCTCAATATAGTTCCCAGAACTTAATAGTCAATATACTTTTAATGTTCTTTGTAATTTTAGAATATTATAAGAACAACAGAAGGAATTAAATAAGGAATCATTCAATTAAATTAATGCAATTTTATTCTTCTTAAGTATGTTCTCCTTAAATTTAAATAAACTTACTAATAAACAAACTATTATAAGTACATTCTCAAAATTCCCTTAAAGTAGCCTAACAAGCTATGTAAACTGAGCAATGTACCTATTAATAGTAACACATATAAAATATAATAAAATTAAAAATATGCTAATACTTCAAATATTCTATTTAAGAAATCAACTGTTTAATAAAAATATAAATGGATTTTTATATATTTAATTACCTGAATTTTAAAAAATTTAACTTTTCTTACTTAGCCATTTGTTATCTCAATATGTATAAGAATTTGGAGTTATAATAATTTTATTAATGTCAGTCAGTCATGAATAAAAATACATAAATCTTAGCTTCTAAGTGTTTATATTCCAGTTAAAATATACACCTATTAAGGATTTATATAAAACAGTGGTAACAAAGGAATAAAAATACTGAAAAAATTTTAAAAAGCAGAGAAATAAAAAATGACCTAATATGTCCTCATACAGATAACATGTATAAAACCTTTAAATAAGAAAGTAGCATTTAAAAAAATAGAACTCTAAACTAGTTTTAAAAGCTGTAACTTAATTCTGTAAATTAACACATTTATGGCATTATTTAGCAGTTAAAAATGTTATTAAGAAAAAAACAGAATTGTTTGCTAAGTTGAACTGAAATATTTTAAATATATTATAAAATAATCATTTCTGTGTTCTGAGTATAAAGTATATAAATGCCCGGCCATGTTCAAAACCCAAAAATAAATTTCTTCCCTTCCTCCATTACTTTATAGATCTCTGCCTCTCCTTCCCTTCATAAATACTATTATTGAAAGGAAGTATACAGGTTGAAAAGCTTTATAAATGCATTATCATTATGCAGTTTAAATAAATAAAAACTATAGGTGAAATGAATACAATAAGTGAAAAGAGTTTTAAAAAATGGATTTTGTTTGTTACAGTCATGGATTACAAGCCCTGAATGGATAAACAAAGTAATAAAAAGTTGAAAGAGATGAATTTTATTTGTTCTAGTCATTTTTAATTCTAAGTTCCAAATGATTGTCAAAAGTTTTAAAGAAGTTTATGAAAATGAATCATGTCTTTCATAGAATGATCATAAAAAGTTACAAAGAAGGAGCATATGGAGAGGGCCATGGTGGTTCAGCAGGCAGAGTTCTCACCTGCCATGCTGGATACCCGGGTTCAATTCCCGGTGCCTGCCCATGCAAAAAAAAAGGAGGAGTTTATGAAAATGAATTCTTCTGCCCTAATAAGTACTAACCAAAATTTAATAGGTCTGTTTATCATATATTTCAAAAAAGAGGAACGCTTTTGTGTTATGCTAAGTACTCATACAGAACTAAGGTTAAGTTCTCCCTGTATTCTATTAACGTGAATTGTTAGTATGCTCTTAATACAAAGTATTTTTAAAAATAATTTTTTTAACCATCCAAATATTATGTCTGAAATATTTTACATCACAATAATATACTTATAAATGTTTATTCTGGAACTATTCTTTATTTCTGAAAATATGTCCTCACTGTTAGGAAAAATCTGTAACAAATAATTTGTTCTTTCATGTTGTATAAATGAGGCATTAAGACACTAAAATAATTTAACCTATTGCATAAGAAGTATTTGAAACATATTACAATGATTTAAAAATATCTATCTTGTTACTAATTAAATTTAAATAAATAAAATATTCATATATTTGAACATTGCACAAATTCTAACAATTTGACAATATTTTCACAATCTACATTATATCTTAATACTAATCTATATGATGTTAAACAATGGTATGAAGTTATTAATTGTGGTTTTAATTATTTTAAAAAGACCACAGATCATAAAAACAGCCAAACTGTCAGTTGCACTGCTTTGCTTTAATAATTCTCTAAAAATATATGTGCTCAACTTTAAAAGAAAAGTTAAACAAATATATACATTGTATTTTATCTATTAAATAGCATAACTCTAGAAAATATGTAAAAAATATAATAAAATAAAACCTCTGCTATAATTTCCTAATATAAAACAATTGTATAATGTTTTTATTTCTGAAAAAGCTTCATTTAAAAATACTTATAAAGATTAAATCTCATATTGTAAGCATTAACTATAATCATTAACTTCTGAGGTACTTTACTCTTTAAATATAACCCAATAATTCCCTGAAACTTTGTGTCCCTACCACATCTAAAACTCAAATTCAGCTCACCCACTCTTAAAGTTAGCATGAGTTCACACAGAAATGATTAAAAAACTAAAAGAGATCAAACTCCAATTAAAGATGTGATAAAACTGATATAGTTAAAACTAAAATAAATTAATATATAAGGCCAAAATAATATCATCTGTAAATTAAAGCTTTAACTTTTGTGTGAGATAAAAGAAAAATGTTTATTTTGTCTAAAATTTGCACTAATTTAATGTCTAGTAAATTAAACAGCCTAATTCCACTTTATTTAATGTATTACCTGAAATAAGGAACAAAATCTTGATGTTTGTGCAAGTTAATATTTTATACTTTACATCTCAAAATGTTTGGGGCAAAAAGTAAAAAGTGTCCACAAAGTCCCCTGAGAGACTGGAAAAAATAAAACTATTAGGAATTTCCCAGATAACCAAGGCCTCAATTTTAATGCTTGGCCTTATAAAACTTATTTTTATAATAGTAAACTAAACCTATTTAAAATTAGTGCCTAAGAACCATCTCCAGAAGATCTCTACTGTTGCTCAAATGTGGTCCCTCTCTAAGTTAAAACTTTCCCCTATTGATCTTTCCCCCAATATGGGACATAATTTCCAGGGAATGTAAACCTGGCACTGGCAGGATGAAATATGACTAACCCTGGCATCACAGAACATGACCAGCCCTGGCACTGTGAAACATAAGCTCTAAAAACTTGAATCTGACATAGATGAACTGATCAAAAGGGGAAAAAATAGAGTTTCATTGGTTAAGAAATTTCAAATTGAGTTAAGAGGTTATTCTGGAGGCTATTCTTATGCAAGCTTTAGCCAGATATTACAAACTGCCACAATATAGCAAATCCCATCCAGCAATGCTCCTAGAAGGCCTAAAAAAATCTAATGCTCTATAAAATTTTACTTAAGTTTTTCAGAAACTTAAAACCTCCAGATTGTTCCAATGCCAAAGGATCTCTATAACTGAAGATGCTCAAGTCTCCAAAAATAACAAATAATTTCATCAACTCATCCCTTTGCCTCTTGAATCTTATTAACAACCCACTCTTCCTTAATTATCCTCCCATTAATTTTCCTCCTAAACCTCTGCCTCTCACAATGTCTGTTTGTTCACAGATCAATAGCAGACATGAGCAATCAGCAAAATTCTGAAAGCATACTCCTGCTACAGCAGAAATTTAAAACCTGTTCCTGTCACAGCCCAATTAATGATTTCTCTGCCTGACTCAAAGCATTTTTTTCCTTCTGAACTTCACACCTTTAATCACAGGAAGTAACAACAGAAAAGAACAGAACATTCCAGCTACTTCTAAAAATTGCTTTGAACTGAGCTAAGGCATTCCTCCAAGCCTAATCCCAACTCTGGTCAGTTATATTAAAATAAAAAGGTAGAAATTTCAGGTCTCAGAAAATTAACCTGACATACAAAATGATTCTTTGGCATAGGGGCCCCTTCAGTTACTCTCCCTCAGCTACTTCTCTGATAGGGACTCCTGTGCCAGCAAGATAGATGAGTGTGAATGTGCCAACATCCCTCCTGTCAGAGGTCAAACCAGATAACCATGAGCATGAAGTCATGATCTGCACCAGCCTGATATCTTCCAGTGATGCCTGCGGCTGTAAGTCAACCCCCACCCTTCTTGGTACATTTTTTCCTTTAAAACTACAAGCTGTCAGAAAGGGAGTGTGAGCCATTAACAGCTCAAAAACTTCAGGAATGAAGGTTTGGATCATCCTACCAAGCAAGAGTCATGGAAAGCTGAGGTGCTTGCTGGCAGATTTCACTGACTCTCACCTGTCTATTCTTCCCCTGCTCTCACTCTATCACTTCATTTCTCTCTAGCAATAAACTCCTTAAGCTTTAACTTGCTGTCTTGTGTGGAATCCTTTAACAACACTGTGTCTAACAATAATAACCTTGAAATTCAATAAAAATCAATTTTCATCATCCTGTGGCTTAAAACCCTTCAGTGGCTACTCATTTTATTTAAAGTTATATTAAGTGCCTAATGTTAGTTTATGTGGTGGCCATCCTCCAAATAGCTTCTAAGACATTCTGCTTCCCGAATACACATTCTTGTTTAATCTTATCCTCTTATGTGTGCACTGGAATGAGAGACTCTTTTCTAGTCAATAGAATATGGATGAAAATATCTGTGACTTCTGCTTGCTTATCTTCTTTCATTCTCTCTCTCTCTCTCTCTCTCTCTCTCTCTCTCTCTCTCTCTCTCTCTATATATATATATATATATATATATATATATATATATATATATATATATATATATATATATATATATATATATATATATATATATAATTTTTAACTCTCCCCATTTCATCCCTCACTTTGGGGAAGCAAGCTGTGATTTTTTGAGTTGACCAGTTCAGAGGCACTTAAAGCAAAAAAGAGAGGGAGTTTCCAGGCAAAGAAAGAAATTACTGTACTGGAATTACAATGGGTGATTGATCCTGGCTATCAAGGGAAATTAGGGTTTCAACTGCACAATGAAAATGAAACAGAAATTTGCATGGAATACAGGTTATCCTTAAAGCATCTCTTCATACTACCATGTCTTCTGATGGAAAGCTGCAACAATTCAATCCTGGCGGAACTAATAATTGTTAAAGGGAAAATGGAATGTATTAGTAGGAAAAGGTAATTATTGTGAGTTATGAACAGATAACAAGTTACAAAAGAGAACTGTAATGGTATGTAAAGTTATGAATATTTTTCCTTATTTTTGTATTAAGTAGTTTTCATAAACTCATAAGGCAACTATCTTTTTTCTTCCCTATATTATACCCTAAACATATTGCATAAGTTATATTAACTTTATGTTGCAGTATTTAAGTTGTAGGATAACATGTTTTAGAGTGGATATTATTCAAGGAGTTACATCCCATTCTAGAGAAGGTTAATGAATTTCTGGTTGGACACAGAAGAGCTGAGCATTATTATGTGAAAATATGACTGCTATTCTGGTTCTTTAGAGATTGTGTATGTTTTAAGGAGATGCACATGAGTACAAATTTAACAAAGGGTGTACAGGGGTGGTTAAGTTGATGTGTCAATTTGGCCAGGTTTGGGTATTCAATTGTTTGGTCAAGCAAACACTGATGTAATTGTTATTGTGAGAATATTTCATGGATTTAGTTCATCTGTGTCTTGACTGTATTTATGGCTTATCATATCTGCAAAAAACAAAAGACCTTGCCTTCAACAATGAGAGAAGGCATGTTGTAGTCAGTTGAAGGCCTTAAAAGTAGAAATGATAATTCTCATCTCTACTTTAGTAAGCCAGCTTCTACTGGGGTATTCCAAGAAAACCTTCATTGGAGTTCTCAGCTTGTGACCTACACATTGGAATTTGGACTTGCCAATTCCCACAGTCATGTGAACCAACCCCTGAATAAAAACTCATGTAAATATATTAATATACATATGAAAATACACATGGGCACACACATATATATGTGTATATGTACATATATAATAAGTCATAAATTTATACAATATAATGAAGCCTGTCTTAGAGGGAAACGTATAGCTGGAAATGCATACAGACAGAAAAACAAAGATATCAAACCAGTAACTTCTCAACCTTAGTACCTATAGAATAATAAGAAAAATAAAGTCAAAGATAGCTGAAGAATCATAAAGATTAGAAAGGATGTAAATGAAATTGAGAATAGAATAGAATGGATAAAGTCAAGAATTACAAAAGTTATTTCTTTGAAAATTATTAATAAAATTGACAGAATTTTGGCTTGACATAAAATATAAGAAATGGCAGAAATACATAACCCAATCAAAAATGAAAGGGGATGTGTTATAACCACATAGAAATAAAATGATTATAAGAGACTATTATGAACAATTTTCCTGGTATACAGGGGTCTGTTCAGCCAAAGACCAAAGAAAATGTCAGGTACTAACTGAGATAAGAATTTTATTAGAGGTCATACATATAAAATCAAGCAGCTCCAGAGGCAGTGGCCTTGAGTGTGTAAGTAATGCTCCAGGATAGGTGGAAAATAACAGGTTCAGTTATAAGGGCCCATTACAAAGACATTCCATTGAGTAATTGCCCAAGAGGGTCTCAAGATATGAAAGGAAAGGTAAAAAAAAATTATGCTGCTTTTTAGTTAGAAGAACATCTTAAGGCTTTCCTGGAATAGATGGGGTATAATTTAGTATCTTATGCAAAGGGGGGGTCCCATGATTTAAGGGGATTTGTGATTATAATTAACATGTGACCAGAAGAATCTTTGGGGTATAGCTTCTGTTTAATGTATGACTTGATAAATGGCTTGACCATTTTTTCCCCTTCTGAAGAAATATTTGTTTCCAGACTGGGCTCTGGTCATGCAGACTGCTATGTACTTAAGACTTCATTTTCATCCTAAGGGAGGAGGCACCAACTCCTGGGTTGTCACAATTTTGACCAGAAAATTAGATAACATGAAATAGACAAATTCTTAAAAACACACGGATTTCTTCAGTTGACTAAAGAAGAAATAGAAAATATTAATAACTTTTAAAAAGTAAAGAGATTCAATCACTAATCTAAACCTCCCTATAAAGAAAAGTTAATGATAAGATGGGTTCATTGGTACACTGTATCAAACATTCAGAGAGGAATTATCACCAATCATTTTCAAACTCTACCAAAGCCTGATAATTACTGCTAGGCAGAACCACTTCTCACATGATGTGAACAAACCCTAGCAAATATGCTGAGAAACTCCCCCCACTCATAAATTTAGGAAGCCCCTTGCAAAACCAAACCTACACTCAGCCCACATAGCAGTTGCTCAGGTGCCCTTGCATCCCACTCTGGCAGTTGCATTCCTGCTATAACTCCCCTTACTCAACATCCACCCATTGGCAGTTACCACCCCCAGTAGCTATAAACTTGTGATAACTCTCTGCTTATCCTGCCAGTTTCTTACTCCCAAGCTAAGCAATGAAAATCCACTTCCCTTTTCTTAACCCCACCAACCATCCTATATAACCTGAACCCCTTCTTCTCAGTGCTGTTGCCATCTTAGACATCAGTACACATTGACATAGCTACAAAATAAAGCTCCTTTAATTGAGTTCGTCCTCTTCTGTATTCTAGTTGAGAAACCTATCATTTTTGTGTTGAAAGTCAGGACCAGGAGCAGAGATGAACCCTCCATTACAGGGGATGGAATTACTTGTCTGACTTCAACACCAATCATTCCAGGGTAAAGAAAACACAAGCCAATCATTCCAGGGTAAAGAAAAAAACATTCTCCTCTTTTCTGTCCAGCACTCTCTTTCTCTTTTGTCATGGACAATATCTTAAATCCTAGCACTAGGGGAAAGTTGTCTCTTCTATGTCCTGGACCCTAGGAGTAAGTGTGATTATGGGATGCCTACATCCACAACTCCACATACTCACTGGGACTTAAAACTCTCAAGTGGGGATGCCCTTTTGATAGTTTCTAAATCAAGTTTCTGTTTACCCTATCCACTATCATGGGAAATGGGAATTTTCTATTGCAATACTGCCTGGCTAAAACATGGAACCCTTGACCCACAATTTCTTACAGATGCTAACAGTTACTGTCAGCATCTCTGCAAGTGGATGAAGTTCCATATATCCAGGTCTCCTCTGGCTTGTGCTTTTTGCCCACCCATCTCTGTCAAGCATGTTCTAGTGTCAAATCATTCTCCTCCCCCTCCCAGCTATTCCTTTAATCCCACCAAAAACCTAGTCTTTAACTCTACCCCCACCTCCCTAACAGCCCTCCCAGCCAAGATGCTGATAAAACACAGCCAGCCATCTCCCCCTCCATCCTCATCTCCAGATTCCATTACAGACTCTCAACCCTTCTCTAATGCTTCTTCTCCTCATCTTCCATATGCAGCCCCTCCATGTCAAGCAGAGCATGCTGCCTAACCACAGGCAGTAAAAACACTCTCTCATATTTGAGCTCCACCTCAGAACTTTGCCCCTCCTTTCTGTCCCCACAAGAAACTCAGTCCACCCAAGCACAAACTGTTAACCCTTGTGAGAGGCATCTGGGCTGGATGGACCTATCCATGTCCTTCTTCCCTTTTCCCTTTACCAAATTGAACCGTGTCTGAGTTCATACTCTACTTACTTGACTCAATTTATTAAAGAATTTCAATACTTTACTGTGTCCTATGACATCTCCTTGTGAAATCTAAGCATTTAATGCCAGTTTGTTACTTACTATGTTCAGTCTAGTTATTATGTAGTGTGCTGATTAAGTATAATAATGTGTTGAGTGTCTGTTTAAATTTGTTAGTATTTTTCTGCATCTGTATTGGTCAAATTTCCCTAATTTGTTACTGATTATGGAGATTATTTTTAAAAAGAACCCTTAAATTGTATTAGAAATGAAAAAGATTTTAGTTATGGGTTACTAAAGAAAGGATTAATGTCTGCAACATGATCTGGAAATGAAAACACTACCATTACAGTTAAAATTGTTCAGCATAAATATAAAAATGGGATAAGATAATATATTCAACCCTTTAGTTGTCCCCCTTGGAAGTACTTTTGTGTTTCCATTTCTTCAGTAACTCACTTTTTATTCATCAGTCTGCCTGTTCAATGTATATTCTCATACCTCCAGATGGTAATAGCAAATTTTAAAAAATTTTAAAACTCTGTTTGAACTGCTTAGAAATAACTGTCATGTAAATATATAAATTGGTATTTCTGAAGTAAAATACTAAAAAGTGATAAAACCCTCTGAAAGACAAAATTCAGAAATCATAGTTTTGTAATTACTATAAAAACACCTGGACTTAAAAAGAAACTGCCCCAGGAATTTCACTAAGGCAGCAGAAACAATGCTATAGGGCTGCCCCTTGGAAAAGCACAGACATTTTCCAATGGTCCTGGCCACAGCTTACTTGTAAAATAAGTATAATATTTGGAAATAATTAAATAAGAGCATGCAAATCCCAAAGTTCCATAGCCCTCACCTAAAGTTTTCAAATCAAAGTTTGATTTCTTTCTGTCCAACCTAATCTTACTCAAAGGCCCTATAACATTTCTAATACAACTTAGAGTATGAACAGTTATAGGGAGAGGGCGAGACACAGAAAAATATGATGACGTCTAGTTTAGAATTCTTTTTTACTGGGCCTGGAGATTACAAATGATACACTTTAAAAATGTTACAGAATAAACTATGTTTGTTAATATTTTTCCAATAAAACCTGTGCAATTGTAACTGTACTAATTAGATCATTATTAAAATACAAATAGCTTTGGAAAAGGAATAGCTGAGTAAAATCCAATCAAATTTCAGCAAATAAAATGAAATCTTTGAGAAATATGGAAAAATTTTTCTGGATTTAAGCATGGAACAAATTAAACAATTGCAGTATATTTTCCAGATCTTTATAATCAATGTACTTTTAAACTGTTTATAATTTTGAAATATTTTTCAACGTTTGAAAAAAGAAGTTTATGGCAAATTTTAAATTAAACATTTGATTTTATTCTGCTTGGGTGTGCTCTCCCTAAATTTATACAAGCATACTGATAAAATTAGCATAAGGTAATACTAAATTAAACTGAGAAATTTAAAGCATAGAATAATATAATCATTTGTGTGCTTTTAAGGTAAAATATATAAATGTATGACTTTTTTCCTAACACAAGCATAAATTTCTTCCTTCTTCTATTATTTTGTAATATCTTTGTCTCTTCTCCCCTTCATGAACACTGCTGGAAAGAAATATGCAGGTCCAAAATTTTGTGAATTTAGTATCACACTTATTTCTGATTATGTGCAGCCTGAATAAATAAAAATTTTAAGTGGAGTGCATATGCAAAGTAATAGAAAGCTTAATGGAATGGATTTTTTGTTATGGTCATTGTACCTATAAGCCCTGAATGAATGTTGAGAATTGTAAAGAAAGAGTTTACGAAAATGAATTCTGTTGGTCAGAGTCAGTGCTGACCAAAATTTCATGTATTTTTATCATATATTTCAAAAAGAAAGTTTTTTTGTCAAGCTGGTTATTTTGTGTTATTCACACAAATCTAAAGTTTAGTTTTTCTTCCTGTTACCATAAAATGGAGTGTTAGTTTCTTTTTAACATAAAGTTTTTAAAAAGTTATTTTTAATCATCTGAGTACTGAATCTAAAATCCAAAAACAATTTATGTCAGAATATCTTTGTTAATATCCTTAGCCTTCTCATCCTTTATTTCAGAAGATGAGTATTTTCATTGTTCAGGAAATAAACTGTTACAAATAATTTGTTTTTTCAGCTTCTATAAGTAAGGTGCTAAAATAGTTAAACCTATTGCATAAAAACTGTTTGGGAAGTATTATAGCAGTTAAAAGAGATTTTCTATATTAATGCTGGTTAAATCTGTATAGGTAAAATAATATTTTTCATATAATTAGAGATTATATGAATTTCTTAGAAATCTGGCAATGTTCTCACTATCCCTGGTTGCTGATATTCCACAATTGTGTTGTGCTGTTAGCCATAGTTTTTATTACTCTTAAAGAGCTACAGATCATCAAAGAGCAAAATTATCACTTGCACTGCTTTGCTCTAATACTTCTATAAAAATATATGCAGTCAGCTATAAGTCAGAGCTCCATCTGTAACAAGGAAAATCTTTAAAAGAAAAGCAGGACAATATATATATATATTATACTTTATCTGTTAATTTCCATAACTCTGGCAAGTGTAAAAGTGAAACAGAACAAAAGCTCTGCCATAGTTTGTTAATATAAAACAACTGTCTAATATTTTCACTTCCAAAAGTAAAAAGTGCTTGTGAAAAATAAAGCTTGTATTATAAGCTTTCACTGTTATCTTTACATTCTAAAATGCTTTACTCTTTGTATATGAAACTGATCTGGTTAAAACTAAGGTAAATCAGTATACAGGGTAAAGAATAATATTGTCTGTATATTAAAGCTTTAACTTTTGTATGAAATTTTAAAAAATGTTTAGTTTGTCTAAGATATAAGATTTCTATAGCATACTAATTTAATATCTAGTCGGTTAATTTATACAAGCTAATTCAGCCTTATTTGATATAAAACCTGGAATAAGAAATATAATTTTAATATTCCATACAAATTAATGTTATGCAATGACACATTGCAGTGTATTTTGGACAGAAAATGAAAAAGTGCTTGCAAAGTTCCTTGAGGAACTGGAAAAAATAGAACTCTTAAAATTCCATACCTGGAGAATTCCTGATATTTTTTAAGCAAGAGGGGCTCCCAATTAATAAGCCAACACCTCAATTTTGAAACTTGCCCTTATGAAAATTATTTCTGTAATAAAAAACTGAACCTACTTATGATTAGTGCCTAAGAGTCATCTCCAGAAAATCTCTCCTGTTGCTCAAATGTGGTCTCTCTTTCTCTAAGCCAAACTCTGAATTTCCCCACAATGTGGGGCATAATATGCAGGGGTGTAAGCCTGGCCCTGACATCATGTGATGTAACTGCCTCTGCAATAAATTTAAAAGTGGTTGCATTTTCTGAAAAAATATGTAAATGTAACCATACAATATGGGCACTTTCTGGCTGGTTTCTTTTACTCAGCATATCTATTTTGAGACTGAACCATATTGTTGTATATATCAATAGTCTTTTCCTTTGTTTTGCTGAATAGTATTCCATTGTATGGATGGAGCACAGTACATTTGTTAATTCACCTATTGGTGGACATTTGGATTTTTGCAGTGTTAGCTATTAAAATTGAAGATGCTATGAATATTTGTAGCATACCACATCTACATTAAGAAAATCTACTCAAGAATTTCCACCCACAATATTGAGCTAGGATTTAAAAAAATGGCTGCCCCCACTAGATTGAATCAGTACTAAAACATTGCTTTTCTGTGGTACACAAATCTTTCAAACTGTCACACTTAGGTATCACACGAGAAGACACATCGTGATACATGCCTAGCTCTGTATCTACAAAAACTCATGTCTAGGCATCTACTCACTCTTTAAGCACTAAAAGCATCTCTAAATGTCTGTGTCTATGTTGGCTCTGAAGCAATTGTGCTTTACCAAAATGTCTCCCTTTCTTGAGTGGGCTTCAGTGGCTCAAGCGTAGAATGTGAGAATTCAAGTAAGTTGCTATGCTGGAGACTTGTGTTCGATTCCTGGAGCTTGCTCATGAAAGAAAAGCCTCTCTTTAAAAAAAATTCCAGTAAACTAATCAAGAGCCACCTTGAATGGGCAGAGTTATATCCCCATCTAATCAAAAAGCCACATGCACAATTACATATGACACATCACCATGGAAACAATCTAATTAAAATTTCTACCCTAAAACATAAGTCTGTTCTCACCATGGAAACAATCTAATTAAGATTTCCACCCTAAAACATAGGTCTGTTCCCACAAGATTGGATTAGGGAAAAGCAGATGTCCTTTCAGGCACACATAAGAGTTTCAAACCAGTAAAGTGTGCAAATATTTATTCATGCCCCTGCTTTCAATTGGCCAAGTTGACACTAGAACCTGCCTATCATGGTCATGGAACTCAGGGGATTCCAAGCCTACCATTTTTTAAATAGACAAAGAAAGAGCCTCTTTACATGTCATGTGAGCTGAGCTTTTTCTTCTCAAACTTGTGACTATTCTTGCATTTCATAAATTCATCTGGATTTTGAAGTGATGTTACAACTAGGCAGAAATAAAACACTTGAAAAGTAAGAGAAGATTGTTTAATGCTAGGGAAAACTAATTTTAGAAATCTGCATGATTAAAGCAAAGAAATAGCAGTATTGAAGCCACCTCAATGAGCATTGTAAATGTACAACTAATTAAGCAAGTTCATTTTTCTTCATCATTAACTTATTTATATGATTATCTAAGTCATGTATTATGTTGCAAAAGTTTTATGATTCTTTCAGAATTGAATATTTTTCTTATGTTTTTGTCACTATGAAGAATACTGCAAAATGAAAAATTAAATTATGGGTTGCAATTGCCAGTACATAAAGGGAATGTTTTAATTGGGTGGAATTAATAAAATGTCATTGGATTTAAAATCAGTCTTTGGTTTCAGTCATTGATCTGTCACATTAATCTAAAGAGGTACGTAATAATTGTGAGTTTGACTAAGCTTGCATGGTTTCCCTCACGTCAGCAAGATAGGGAAAGCAAATTTAATGAGTGAGTGAGATAATATATAGAGAGAATCCATAGTACCTGTCCCAACCTGAGAGTTCCCTTTCCTCCATCTTATCTTTCTGCACTTCTTTTATTTCCTTCCAAGATGTGGCTTGAAAGCATGGAAGTGTGTGGTGATTCCACAGAGTAGAGGGATTATTGCCTAAATTCTAGATTTGCTACTTGTAGATCACATGACCAATTTCATTCATTACACAGTAGCCTTGGTTTCTCTATCACTAAGATAGTTATAGCAAAATAAACATCACCAAGAAACTTGACTATTACATGTTTACTTTACTTGAGGTGCTCATCCCAGGGCCCTGCCTCTTGAAAGGGATGGATAAAGTTAAATCCTCTTACTTTATCCCAGGTATGATAGGATGAAGAGTGGTCTAGCCTGTGACTCCACATTTTCCTTCTGGGCTGATCCTTCATTGTGTACACAGGAACCAGTGTAGAACCTGTCACTGAGTAAGGCCCATGAGGTGCCTGTTGAATGAATGAACAGAATTTCTGGACTTATCCCATCTCCCAATGAGACAGCTCTACCTCAGTATTTCATTAAACTGCATAACTATATGCAAAAATCTTATTTGGTCTTTTTCTCACAAATCTATTGTTTGCCCAGTATTCTTTGCTTCAATATAAATGTTATTCACCTAATCAAACTGCTCTGAAATGTAAATGATCCATGACTTGAGGATAATTCATTTACTTATTCAACCTATTTTGAATGTGTCCTATGTCCCAGATGCTCTGTTGTTCATGAGGGGTAATGTAGTGAAGAAAACACACAACCTTACATCAAGGGAAGTATTGGATAGTATATAACAGAGCTGTATAAACAGATCACAGTTCATAAGAGTTATGAGATGGCTGCACCCAGAGGGCTAAGGAACATATAAAGGGGATCCCCAGCTCTCACCAATGATCCAAAAGAAGTTCTATAGGAAAAACAATTTGCCACATAAAGAGACAAAAGAACATTTCAAAGAAAGGTCAACCATATTGATAGATATGAATGTAAAAATGGGGGCTGTGTGTGAAAATTTCAGGGAGTTTAGAACACCAAATTAGTATTACTGGACACTTGAAATAGCAGGGCTTATGTAAATAGGGTCAGATAAAAAATGGGGAATTTGTTAGCAGGTAGCAGACCATTAAGGACAAATTCTGTCTTAATATTGCCCTTTTCCTGTAGGAAACAAGGAGCCATTGAAATATCTTTATCAATGAAAATGTTGCATATATTTTATAATGTTTATTTTATATTGAGTGTAAGGGGAGGCAAGAATAGAGCAAATATATGAGAAAGAAAATTGTTTATACATTTCCTAGGGAGAGGTACTGTTGATACACTACATTCAGTAATCAGTCTAAAAGTCTTCTAAAAGAAATACCTGAAATGGTCTCCAATCTTCCAACACTTCTAATAGCAATCTTTATTAAAATATAATGGTTTCATACAGGATTAGAGCAACACATTCTTTCTGGCACATAGTCTTCTATTTTCTTCCAATTCACAGGGCATATATTACAAAATAAAATTATATTGTGAAAAATAACTTATGGAAGGATATATAGTCTTTGAGGATGAGTTTATGGAGTGTTTATGAAGAAAACACCTGTGCTCAACCTCTTGACCCAGAGCAAATGCCTCACTGGTACCAGGTGGCCCATCTTTTTTTCTACCACCAGCTTCTGTCTTCTCCCTCCTCCAGAGGTAACTATAATCCTGGATTTTATAGAAATATTTGTCTTCATTTTGTGACTAATTTACTACCTGTTTAGGTATGTGTAACAGCACCAATTGATTTTTTATATGTGAGGGAATCATATTTTGTACATTTTTTAGTAGTTGGCTTTATTACTTGTCATTTAACATTTATATAGTAACTCCATGTTAAAAGTATCACGGATTTATTCATTTTCTTTTCTGTGTAACATTTCATTGCCTGCCTATACTATGATTTATTTATGAACACTATTGTTGATTAAAACATATTTTGCCTTGCATTTTTGTACATGTGCCCTGATGTTATGAATTTGAATAAATTCTAGAATCAATAAACATATTCCAGATTCTTTGCAACTGTTATTATTCATTTAATTTTCCAGTATCTCTAATGAGGTCTCTGTTTTTCAGTGCTGATAATGGTTATCTGTGCCTTCTTTCCTATTTCTTGATCAGTTTCAACAGAGTTATACCAATATTATTAGTACTTTCAAAGGACTGTCAACCAGTTTTGCTGATGATTCCTATTGTATATCTTGATTTTTCTAATTTTTTTGTTTCCTTTGCTGCTTTTTATATTTTTGATGGAATGCTTCATTGTTGTATTTTGTCTTTTTAATATTCTATTATATGTTTTTAAGAATCTTAAGTTTCCTTTTAAGTAGTGCCTTAATAGTATCCTACAAATTTTTGTTACGTGGGATTTTTATTTCAGCATATTATTTAGAATAATAATGTAATCTACAATTTGAGACATTTGAATATATGTTCAGTGATTGATTTTTGTAACATTCCACTATATTGGGGGTTGTGTTTTTCATATGTTAGAAATTGTGCTTTTCAAATCTTAACCTTCATCTATATGTTCTATCAATTATAGCAAAGAGAATGTGGTATAATCTTCCACTTATTTTCCATTAGTTTTTTTGTTTTTTATTTGATAGATTTTTGAGTCCCTCTTATTAATAGCACACATTTTAAATATATTGTACATTTATTATATATACTGAATAATTTATTATTTTGAAATCACTGTCCTGTTAGACATGCTTTTTGTTTTAATTTCTATTTTTGACTGGTAAACCAACTTTCTTTGAGTTAGACTTTGTATGGAATATCTTTTCTACATTTTGTTAACTCCATCTTCCTCTGCCTAATGTTTTATGTGTGTTTCTGGGAAACAGCTTGTTATTAGGTTTGGCTTTGTTTTGCAATCAGAAATCTTGATTTTGAAGTGGAGAATTCATTACATTTCAGTCATACCAATATTGTTGTATGTTATAATATCTACCTCTTCTTCATGTGTTATGGCTATTCTTCATTTTCCTTTTTTATGTATTACTAAGAATGTATTGTTACCAGAGTATTTTTATGTATTTAGTATTTATATCCTCCTTTCCTAATCATTGATTTATTAATCTATAAAAGAAGTTTGCATATATAACTTATCAGTTTATAAAGTAAATAAGATCCCCACAGTGTTCTCAGACAATGCTGGGATTTCAAAATTCTTTAACTCAATCATTCCCCTTTCAATTTATATTCTATAGGTGTTGGCTACTTTAAATATCATTCTTTTAAATAAAAAACTTAATTACATGTAAATGTTGCTAATTTTATAGTAAACATTGTTATTCCTTTTCCCACAAATTTAATCCTTTCTGAGTATTTCATCCCTTTATCTGAATGTATCCTTTATCTTTGAAATATATTTTCACTTCTTAAGAATTTTAGGTCAGAATTTTTTGGGGGGGTTGCATGGTCCAGAAAACAAAGTCGGAAGATTTTTTAGTTGTTTTTGCTTTTATCCAAGATTCTATTAAAGATAATATATTGCATTAATTTGCTTTTACTTTAGTCTCTAGTTCTCCAGCATCTTACTGCCTTGAAATTACATACCAAAGAATTAAAATTTACAAAGAAAAAGAAATCCATTTCTCCTTCAACGATTTAAGAAGTCATCATTATAATATACTATTGCAATTATGTTAATTTCTGGATTTTATATTCTGTTACATTATTTAATAAAAATAATTTGTAATAATGTACTGCAACATTGCTTTTGGTTTTCAAGTTTTTTGGAGGAGGTGTTATTCTTAGAAGCTTACTTCCCATCGGAACATGAGAACCAATTATTCTTTCTTGAAGAAGAGAGAAGGCTGTTGGTATTTTTGTTGGGTTCTCATTCAATCTACATATTAAATTAGAGAAAATTGACTTCATTATGATTTTGAATTTTCCTTCCCAAGAACAAATCATATCTTTCCATTTTTGAAACTTTATGCTTGTATTCTTCAGGGTTATTTTAAATTTTCCTCATAATAGTCTTACATACTTCTGGCTAATTTTAATTCCTGTCTTTTTTCATTTTGTTGAAATGAGATTAAATGCAATATTCTTTTTCATATATTCTAATTAGTTGTTTTGCATATGTGAAAATACTGATTTCAGGTCTTGATATTTCCAGACCTTTATCATATTCATTTGTAGTTATTTAAGTCTCAGCTTTTTCTGTGCTGTTCTATCCTCTATCACTTCACCTCCTTCATGAAAACCCTTCTGAGCTTTCTACCCCTCAGCAAATCTCTTTAACACTGACAAGTCTTTCATAAAAAACCTTCTAAGCCTTCTGAGCCTTCCTCCTATGGAGACATCTTTCAGTCACTTCTTTTTCAATCCTGCTAACCATACCCCATCAAAGCCTAACAAAGTATTGATTAATTATTAGGTTAGTGTAATAAGTGTTTTATGTCTGTTTTATTGTTAATCAACATATTTGGTGTATGTTCAATGCACCTAAACTTGTCTGTCAACTGTACTCCTAAAAGATGAGTAGTCCAATTAATTAATATATATTTTTAGAGTGGGTCACAGTGGCTCAGCAGGCAAAGGTTTCACCTGCCATGCCGAAGATCTGGGTTTGATTCCTGGTAGCTGTCCATGCAAAGAAATAAAAACAAAAAGATATATATATCTTTGGCAGGCACCAAGAATAATTAATATTTAACAAAGTTAAATAAGACTATGTTACCTGGTTATAGTAGAAGTTAATGTAAGTTTTAAGTGGTTGATGCCTATTCGTTAGCTACTGTGTTCAGTCTAGTGGTTAATTAATGTGTTCCCTGCATGTATATTGATCAAACATTCATAAGTGATTACTAATTACAAAAATTCTTTTACAAAAAGAAAAGTTTAAGCTGTGTTAAAATTAAAAAGAATTTGGTTATAAGTCTATAAAAAAGGTTTTATATCTATAGCATAATCTGGCCCCACTATGGTTTAAAATAAAAATACTACTATTATAGTTAAAGTTAATAATATTACAGCTTTTGAAGGGCTTAATAAGGTGTTCTCTTAAAAATATTACTGTTAAAATTGTTCTGAAAAAAATTAAAATGAGATAAAATGACATTCAACCATTTATTTTTCCCTCAAAATAATTTCTGTTCCTATTTTTCTTTTAAGGTAAATTTATTAATTTCCTATTTATATCTATATGCATTGTCAATGTAAAGTCTCATACCTCTGAATAATAAAAGCAAATTAATAAAAAGTTCTTAATGAGCCCTATTTAAAGTCCTTAAGCCTTAGTCTTATAATCACTATAAACAAAGGGGGACATTAAAAATTACTCCTGGAATTTCCTTCCTACCCTGAAATTTCCCTAGGGCAGCAAAAAACGGTCAAAGACCTGCCTCTGGAAAAAGCAACAATCTTTTTCAATAGTCCTGATCACAACTTTTAATAAAATAAATCTAATAATTAAAAATAGTTAAAAGGAAATCTTAGAAACTCTCAAAATTCCATGGCTGTTACCTAAAACTTTCAAGCACAAAAAGCCTAATATCTTTCTGTCTGTGCAACCAATTACAAAATTTTCCTAAATTTAAACTTGGGACAAATTCAATAAGCTCAGTATAGTTCCCAAAACTTAATAGTCAATATACTTTAAAAGTTCTTCATAATTTTTAAATATTATAGATACAATAGAAGGAGTTGAATAACAAATCTTTGAATTAAAAAAATGCAATTTTATTCTGCTTAGATATGTTCTCCTTAATTTTAAATAAGCTTACTAATAAACAAATTAATATTATAAGTAAATTCTCAAATTTCTTCTTAAAGTAGCCTAACAGGTTGTATAAACTAAGCAATGTACCTGGTGATAATAACACATAGGAAAATATAAGGAAAAAACATATGGAAAATAAATATCAGAAATTATTCAATGTACTAATGTATCTGTAACTGCTATTGAAAAGAAATATGCAAGTTCAAAGGCTTTGTACATTTATTATCAAACTTATTTCTAATTATATATAGTCTAGATAAATAAAAACTGTAGGTAAAATAAGTACAGAAAGTAATAAAGAATTTAAAGTAATAAATTTTGTTTGTTATAGTCATTGTGGACTACAAGCCCTAAATGAATAAAAAAGCAATAAAGAGTTGGAGGAAGTGAATTTTATTTATTATAGTATAAGTTCTAAATTGTAGAGAGTTAGTAAAAAAAGAAGTTTTTAAAAATGAATTCTGTCTGTCATAATCAGTGCTAACCAAAATTTAATGTCTGTTTATCATATATTTAAAAAAATTAAGCTTTTATGTTTTGAGTATTCTTACAAAAATAAAGTTTTTTCTATGTTCTATTAACATGAATTGTTAGCATGCTCTTAATGTAAAGTATTATGAAAAACAAATTTTCTTTATCATCCAAACATTGTGTCTAGAATATTTTACATCAAAATAATATCCTTATTAATGTTTATGTTGGCACTACCCTCTATTTCAAAAGACAAATCTTCTCACTGTTAGGAAAAAAGTATTACAAATAATTTGTTCTTTCTCCTTGTATAAATAGGATGCTAAAGTAACTGAATCTACTAAATGAAAGTGTTTGGGAAATATTACAATAGTTAAAAGGGACTTTCTATCTTATTGCTAGTTGAATTTAAATAAATAAAATAGTCATATATTTAAACATTGGATAAATTCCTAAAAATTTGATGATACTATCACTGTCAATGTTATATCCTAATACTAATCTCTATCATATTAAGCAATGGTATAATATTATTAAACATAATTTTAATTATTATTTTTTTAAACTACAGATCAAAGAAACAGCCAAATTGTCAGGTGTACTTCTCTGCTCTAATACAAGTAGTGGAGCAGAGCAGGGTGATTAATTTACATAAAATAGCTGTCTGGTAATTTGTTTCTGAAAAGAGCTTCATTAAGAGATTCTTATAAAGGTTAAAGCTTGTATTGTAAACTTTATCTTTAAACTATGAACTTTGTTATCTTTAAATTCTGAGCTGCTTTACTCTTTGTATAGCTCAATAATTCCCTGGACTTTTGTGTCTGTATAACATCTTGCTGTGGGCCGCAATGAAAGAGACACCACTCAATTCAAAACTGCAAGCCAATTTGAAATCTATTAGCCAGCTGGCAACTGCCTCAGAAACATCCAAGAAGGAAGATTCAGAGAGCAGATGTTTTCAAGGTGATTCAGAGAGCAGAGGTTTTCAAGGTGAGCTTATAAGGGCTAAAACCACATCCTGGTTTGCAGTTGCTAGCAAGCAAGCTTAATCACAGAAGCAGAAAAATGCCATTAGCTGTTGCCAAAACACATCCCATTCCCTCAGTTTCCCAACATTGGCCATTTTTTAACTCTTGGGGATGTTCCACCCCAGATCTTTGGAGACTTTCCCTGCTCGGGCCTGATTTGTTGCTCCTGGCCCTCCACATTCCCCACTGGTTTATGAGAGAATCAAATCATTGTTTCTTCATTTTGATTATAAATCTGTCAATATTGGGTTCAAAGGACTAATAATTTAACAGTTTGTATTCTTCTTTGCATGTATGAGGTTAGACAGTTGACTACACAAGGTCAAACATTAAGTCTAATAATAAGAGAATTAGGGGCCCTGCTATGGTGGACAAGAGTGTGGTCAGCCATGGGAACCAGGAAAATAAGTTTTCATACCAGTTGGTTTCAGTTTTTTGGCATTCCTCCTGGACTCATAACCTGCTATGGACTAGGGATAGACTATTTTTAATTATCACTGAGTGGTTGGCATAGAAGCAGCAGACTTCCCCTAGAGCCATGCACAATCTTCCTTGTTTTAGAAATAGGAGGTCTAAGCTCCTGCGATTTTGGAGGACGACCTCGGCTAGTGAATCCAGGGAATTTTCTAAGCCACTGACAGAGATTTCTAATTCACTAAGATGCAGATCAACTTGCTGGCTCAGGGTTTTTAAATTTTGGTCCCTAGTGATGAGGGCTGAAGTTCCTACTGCAGTCGATCCTGCGATGCCTAGTCTAATAAGGGGAGGCACCAAGATTGGGGCTTGCTTGGTTCAGTGAGTGATTTTCAAATGTTCCCTACCTCCTTCTCCAGAATGATAATATACTTGGGGGATAATATGAACTAAAACACAAAACTCCCTCTCAAAAGCCATAATTGAGGAAGTTATACAGGGGGTGATACCAGATGGGCAAGAAAACCAAGCACTGTCAGGGGTTACAAGGAGGCAGTCCCATCCATTCAGGGTTGAAGTTAAAATGTTATCTAGTGATATGAGGAGTCTGCAAGAGTTACTATGGGGGATTTACCTAGATTAAAATCCTCAGAGCAGATACAGGTTCCCTGACCTTGGATATTTCCCAGGGTGAGCTTTGGTTCCTGCCCTCATTTGCATAGGCGTTGTCTTTGTGTATCTTGTACTGAGAGGTTCCTGATATGAGTTTCTTTGAGGCCTAGGGAAATATTAGCTTCTATTCCAATGTAATAAGGAGGTTCAGGATTTAAGCAAAACCCACAATTTTCAGTAATAAGTGGATCGGTTTGATTTATGAATTTGAAAACTGAGTTTAACATGTTGAGCAGGGGGTTTCTAGGGGAGGGAGAGGAGTTAATTTGGGGGTTTGGGGTGGCCTTTGTGCTTGGGTCTGCCAGAGGTGGGGCTCTGGATCTGGGGGGGCTGTACCGGTTTTATGCCAGGGTTGAGTGGTTGATTAGGTCCTATGGGGTTTTCTGGTATGCAGGAAAGGAACTTCTGAATTGTGAAACTGACACTGGGGTCATAACCCGTGACATACAGTCTAAATCCCCAAGTTTTTCCACTGTCCCAGACTTGGGTATGCCAAGAATGGACTGTAATAATAACTGGATTACAGGCCCCTTGGGTGCAACTGTCAGGGTTGGGGGCCAGTGCTCTTGTTAAGGTTATGAACGGATCTCGGTCAGTCCATTTTGTGAGTGTTTCACAACCCCATTTGGTGCAATGCTACTCATCTTCCCCTTGACACTCTGGACTTCCCTCCTCAGGACAGGCATAATGGTCAGTATGCTGTAAGCTCCGTTCTTGGGGAAGGGTGCCACATCCATATTTTCAAATTATAACCAGCCCTCCCCATCCATACCCCTGGGTTATAGTTGGCCCTTCCCATCCATATCCCCAGTTAGAGTTCCATTGATTCCCAAACAATATTTTTGCTAATAATTGGGTAACTTGGACAACGAACACCAGCCCATTGTCAGACCCCATTGCAGTTGGAAGGTCAAATTGGGGGACAATTTCAGAAACTAGTTTTTTCACTACTATTTGTGCTGTCTTGGTTCTGGTAGGAAATGCCTCAATCCATCCAGAGAAGGTGTCATTGAAGACTAACAGGTATCTGTATCCATACGGACCAGGTAATATTTCCGTGAAGTCTATTTCCCACTGTTCCCCTGGGCTTGTCCCCTCAGCCTGGTTCCTTGGGGCACTTCTTTCCCTTGACTGGAATTTACCTGGGCACAGATGTGGCATCTGGATGATACCTGTTAGACTTGTTGTTGCAATTGGGGAATGTACTAATCTCTCTGTAAGAGTTCAGCTAGTTTTGTACTGCCGAGGTGTGTACTTTGGTTAACCTGGGTAACTAAAATTTTCCCCAGGTGCTCTGGCACTAGGATTCTCCCATCTGGGAGAACATTCTAACTGTCCAGATCTGTTTTAGTGCTCAGAGTTTCACTCAGTCTAATTTCTTCCCTGGTATGTTTTGGAGGGCTTGACAACACTTGCCCTGGTAAAAGAGCAGCATCCCCACTGTTTTTTGGGCAAACTCTTTTGTCATTTTATCAGCCAGGGCATTTCCTCTGGTGATTTGAGTTTCAGCAGTCTGATGTCCTTTACAATGTATAACGGCTGCCCTTTTTGGCAACCAGATAGCCTCTAGCAAGGCGAGTATTTCTGGTATAATTTTTATTTCCTTTCCTCCCAATGTCAAAAGTCCCCGCTCCTGAAATAGTGCCCCATGGATGTGCACGGTTGTGAAGGCTGCTATCTATGTAGATGTTGACAACTTTCCCTTTTCCCCACCTTAGAGCCTCGGTCAGAGCTATTAGTTCAGCCTTCTGGACTGTTCTAGTTTGCTAGATGCTGTAATGCAACACGCCAGAGGTGGATTGGTTTTTAATAAAAGGGGATTTATTTTGTTAGTTCTTCAGAGGAGAGGCTGCTAACTCTCATCTGAGGTTCTTTCTTATATAGGAAGGCTCAGGGTAATCTCTGCTGGCTTTCTCTCCGGGTCTCTGGGTTCCAACAACTTCCCCTGGGGTGATTCCTTTCTGCATCTCCAAAGGCCTGGGCTGAGCTGCGAGTGCTGAGATGAGGTATGCTGAGCTGCTTGGGCTGTGCTACATTGAGCTCTCTCATTTAAGCACCAGCCAATTAAGTCAAACATCATTCATTGCAGCAGGCATGCCTCCTAGCAAACCGCAGTTGTAATTAGCAACAGATGAGGTTCACATACCATTGGCTCATGTCCACAGCAACAGAACTAGGTGCCTTCACCTGGCCAAGTTGACAATTGACTCTAACTACTACATGGGCCAACGTCCCCTGTCCTAGGGCCTGAGCCCAGATGACCCAGTCCACAGTTTCCACCACTGCCCCCACATACCTGAATTCTTTCTGGGATGTAACTGCTCCCATCTGTATATAATTTTTTATCAAGATTTGGCCAGGGGTTGTCAGTGAGATCAGCCCTCAAGTTCATGAGAGATTCTGAGATCTTGCAACAGTCATGGATGGGCTCAGATGAGTCATCATCTGGAAGCAAGGTGGCAGGGTTAAGAGCCGCTGTTTGTAGGAAGCAGATTCTTGGGGCATCCAGTAGCAATACCTGGTACTGGGTTACCCAGGCATTTGAGAGCCATCTCTTGGGCAGGCTCCTTACTAATGTTTCTACTGATTGTGGGGCCACTATGTGTAAGTCCTATCCCAGAGTCAATTTGGATGCTTCTTTTACTAAAATGGGAGTGATGGCAACAGCTAGGAGGCACCTTGGCCACCCTGCCACTACATAGTCTAGTCTTTTAGACAGGTAGGCAACTGACCTCTTCCATGGTTCTAGCATTTGGGTGAGGACTCCTTTTGTTATTCTCTGAGTTTCAGCGATGTGTACTGGAAAAAATTTGGACAGGTCGGACAACATTAAGGCAGGGGGCCTCACAAGCACCTGTTTTAGTGTTTTAAAAGCATTTTGCTTGGCTTCGGTCCAGGTTAGAGCTTCCTCCCTTCCCCCTGTGCTAGTGCACAAGGGTTTTACTATCTCTGCAAACCCGGGAATTCAGAGCCGGCAGTATCCAACTGCCCCTAAGAACTCCAGTACCTGCCTTCTCATTTTCAGTTGAGGTATTTTTAGGATAGCTTCAATCCTATTAGAAGACAGAGCTCTTTTTTCCCCTTCTAATTCATACCCTAAGTATGTTGCTGAACTAGTGCAGAGTTGGGCCTCTTTGGCTGAGACCCAATAGCCCAACTGGGCTAGTTCCTGTAACAAGTTTTTGGTTGCCTTTTTGCAGTCTGACAGGTTGTTAGCTGCCAGTAAGAGGTCATCCACATATTGTAGGATGGTTATCTCTGGATGCTGTTGTCTAAAATGAGCCAGATCCTGGCTTAAATACTCATCAAACAGGGAGGGAGAATTTTTGAAACCCTTTGGCAACCGAGTCTAGGTTAGTTGTCTAGAGAACCCCTCCTCTGGGTCAGTCCATTCAAAAGCAAAGATGGGTTGACTTACCATGGCCAGAGGAAGTGAAAAGAAGGCATCCTTTAAGTA
The DNA here is from genome assembly GCA_004026745.1 of Myrmecophaga tridactyla. Lineage (NCBI taxonomy): Eukaryota > Metazoa > Chordata > Mammalia > Pilosa > Myrmecophagidae > Myrmecophaga > Myrmecophaga tridactyla. The sequence continues at coordinate 37,047 of PVIY010001072.1, forward strand.
CAGAACTGTGTAGACCTGCTGGCTGGGAGGTAACAGGCTCAAGATCATATAGGGGTTAGGCACAGTGGGGTGAATGGTTTCAATTCTTTTGTTTACCTCTCAGAGATCTTGCACTGGCCAGAAATCATTGGTCCTGGGTTTTTGGACTGGGAAAAGGGGGGTGTTCCAGGCTGAATGGCAGAGAACTAAAATACCTGCCTCCAGGAGTCTTTGGATATGGGCTGCAATGCCTTTCTTAGCCTTTAAGCTTATTGGGTATTGTTAGACTCTGACTGCAGTGGCAGTGCCAGTCAATTGGACAATAATGGGGTGCTGGTGGGTGGCTAATCCTGGTAGGTTAGTTTCTGCCCATACACCTGGTATTTTTTCTTTAAATTACTGCAAATATGTGCCTGGGCCCAGCAGCACCACTTCTGCAGTAAGAAAATACTCTTCCAATAAGGGGCAAGTGAGGAGGTTTGCCGAGGGGTTGGTATTGAAGGAGAGCTCAGCTGTATTGTTTTTGAAAGAGATGGTGGCCTGTAATTTCTGGAGATGGTCTCTCCCAAAAAGGAGGCATTGACACTCTGGCATCACAAGAAATGGGTGAGTGACAATTCCTTCCCCAAGATTAGTGATCCTAGTCTTAGTCCATGGGTAAGACTTTGTGTTTCCCATTGCTCCCTGTATGGGGATTTTTTCCTTAGATGTGGGCCCTTCTGCTTGCTGGAGGATAGAGAAGGTCACTCAGTAGCCATAAGAAATTTTATAGGCTTGCCTTCAATTTCTAAGGTGACCTTGGGTTCCCAGGGGCTCAACAAAATGGAGACATAGCCCCATCAATTTGCCTCTTCAACTTGTACAGGGGCCGGTTTTAGTCCTTTAAGTCCTCTTTTAGGGCATTCATTTTTCCAATGTCTGTTCTCTTTGCAGTAGGTGCATTGGTTTGCACCTACACCCAACCTTTTTCTTTGGTTTCCCTTTCTTTTTTCAATGGTTTCCTGTCTACCTTTTTGTTTTTCCTGTTCAGTCATTGTGGTTACTAAAATTCTGGCTTTTTTTGGACAGCATGGCTGCGGGGTCATCTCTGTTATTAAAAGTCTTTTGGGCAATCTCTATCAGTTCAGACAGCACTTTACCCTCAAATCCTTCTAATCTCTGTAACTTTTTTCTTATATCTGGGGCCTACTGGATGACAAATGCTATATTTACGGCTCACCTATTTTTGGGTGCCTCTGGATCTATAGGGGTGTACAAGTGGTATGCCTCAAGGAGATGCTCAAGGAAAGTGGCCAGAGATTCATCTGGCTTTTGTACACTTTTGCTTACCCGAGATAAGTTAGTCAGCTTCTTGGCCAATGCTCACATTCCCCGGAGCAGAGTCTGGTGATACAGATCGAGAACCTCCTTACCTCTATCAGTGTTGTGGTCCCATCTGGGATGGGTGGGAGGGAACACAGACTCTAATCAGGGTGGCTTGGATGGAGGCTGTCTGTCAGGTCCAAGAATTAACTTCCTTTCCTCTCTTCTGACCCGGTCTCATTCTTTGGAGCTGAAGAGGGACTGGAGGAGCTGTTGGCAGTCATTCCAGGTGGGCTGGTGGGCAAAAAAGACAGTCTCCAAGAGGGAGATGAGCCTTTGGGGCTTTTCAGAGAAAGAGGGATTCTGGTTTTTCCAATTATACAGCTCGCTACAGGAGAAGGGGATATAGACCACGAAAGGTGGGTGGTCATCCCCCAGGGCAGGGCCAACTTGTCTCAAAGGTAAAATTGGAGCTCTGGAAGAATCTGGTGATTGTGAACCAGAGGAAGTGTGGTAAGCAGAACCACTTATGGTATGGGAGGGACTGAAGGTCACCTCCCAGCTATCAGAGGGGCCGATTGCCACCTCTTGGCCATTTCTCCCCCTTGTGGAGGGCCATTAGAGGTGTCAGAGGGGCTGTTGGGTATGGAGGAGGGTCCATCAACAGCAGATCCTCCGATGGTCCTGTCAATACTGGGATCCCATTAGTCCTTTCTTTTTGAGAGGTTTTTATTAAGAGGGCTGTTTTGGCTGTTTGGGGGTCTTTCTTTTTGGGACTCTAGGCAAGACTATAACCACTTGTTTTTTTCTGTTAAAATTTCAATCCAAATTCTTATATAGGGATTTTATCAGGGTGACCCAAGTTACCAAAAATCATCCTTTGCACTTTATAAGCTATAGATAGGTCTGTGGTTCCCTCAGAAGGCTACCCAGAATCAAAAGTTGGCCACTCCCATGACCAGAATTTTTCCAAGTCGAAGGTGTTGACAGGGGCTCCATAGTCTACAGCCTTCCACTGAAATTCCTGGAAATTTTTCAAAAACATTGAAGGGGAGTACAGACAGATGAAATTGGCTGGCCCATGGCAATTATGACAAGAATGACACAGAATGCAAAGGGACCAACAGTTGAGAGGAGGGACAAAACAAAGCATTATCCCTAACTAATTTCTAACCCATAGTCCCAGGCAATGTTTGGCTCCAGGACTAGACCTCAGAAGTAATGCTGCATCCAGCCTTCCGGAGGTCCTCACTGGATCCAATAAAAGACCTGTACTCACTAGTGAGGTTTCCAGAAACAGATGACTCCACCAGATTTTGTATACTTTTGGAGGGCCCTGTAGGAATGGCCAGGTCTCTGGTCCTTGCCTGGGGCAGAGGATAGTCTCTCTGAGGCCTCCCCCTAGGCTGTACCTTGGTTCCAGGGCAATCCCCAGGATCAGTGGTCATCAGATGTCCCATTAGGGATAATCTCGCTGGGGCCTCCCAATGCTGTGGGGCGCATTGAGAGAGAAACCACGCAATTCAAAACTGCAAGCCAATTTGGAGTCTTTATTAGTGGGCTGGTGACTGCCTCAGAAACCTCCAAGAAGGAAGATTCAGAGAGCAGCTTCCAGAAGTTTTTAAGGTGAGCTTATAAAGGCTAAAACCACATCCTGGTTTGCAGTTGCTAGCAAGCAAGCTTAATCACAGAAGCAGAAAAATGCCATTAGCTGTTGCCAAAACACATCCTGTTTCTTCAGTTTCCTGAGAATGGTCATTGTTTAACTCTTGGGGACTTTCCCTGCTTTGGCCTGATTTATTGCTCCTGGCCCTCCACAATGGCCTCTAAAGAATTGCCTTCACAATTTATCGTGGGTGAAGGAATCATATTTGACTACAACCTCAGGAAATATTTAACCTCATGAAAAATATACTCGAGCATTTTAGTGAAGATAGGGTGCTCACTCACAAGAATCCAAAATGGAGAACATGTGAAAAAAAGATGTAGAATTTAGATACTGTTAATATCATATAGAAAATCTCTGTGGCCCCCTCAGAGACCCAAATCCTGTGCACTACTTTCTAGTTGTCTCCCTCTAGATGTCTTCTGAAATTTGAAATCCCCATCAAGCAGCTGACTGAGATAGACAATCAAACCCCTCTTTCATTTGTTTGACCTAATACAAAATAAAGCCCACCTGTCCTCATCCCACCCCTAAATGCAGGCAAACATATGTCCAATCAGTAGAAGCCAAACCAACTTGATTTTTATGCCCATAAAAATCATTTTCATCCCTAAAACCCTAAAGCTACTTCTGTTCTTACAAGTGATCAGGCCTCCTTTCCTGCAGAAAAACTTTTGTTTCCCAAATAAAATTCTGCAGTCTGCAAAATCTATTGATTTGTCTTTTGACAATATACATCATTCAATATCATTAATGAAAACATTGTTCAGGTAGAATTTTTAAAAAGAAAACATATTTCTTCAATTCCTCAGCAATGCACAAACCTGAAGGAATGAACTTGGTTAACAGTTGTCTGTTCACTCATTACTTGAAAACAAGTTCATTGGTACAAAAATTGCTAACAAAAAAACTATTCAAATTCTTTCCACTTTACCCCTGAATTCCCTGGGAAATCTATGCCATCCTATTCCATTGTCTCTAAGAAGAAACTCCTCTTTCTATGTGCACTCAATCTTAACTAGTTTTCTTATTTATAAAAACATTAATTGCTAATAGTTCAAATTTCAATATGGATAGATAACCATGTTTTAAAAATCTTTCCTATACCAATATTTTGTAACTATCATCATCTTTTCATTTTGTTCTTTTTATGGCTTTAATTTCCACACTTAAATAGTTGGTTTGAGTGTAATTTATTTTGGAATGAACCATAAATTAAAAATCCAGATTTGTTCTCCTAGGATATTATAAGTGTCATGGAAAATATACTTCATCTCATATGTAATGGCAGTTGTTTGGTGGTAGGTTTCTCAGGAGTCAAAGGTAATTTATGACTCACCAGGGATGACAGAACATTCAAATTTTTAGTGGCCTCAGGAAAGGGGAGTGGGGATACCTACGGTAAGATTTAAATATCACACATTCTCTTATTTAAAAGCATTCTGTATTTCTAAAATATGCAATTTCATGTATTGAAGTTCGGCAATCTATGCAATTGCTTTGACTATGACTTTTTCTATGCCCATAATATTCTAATTTAATTAATATTGCTTCATAATAAGTTAATATTTGGTGTCATGTGTCCCCTAATTAGCTTTACTGTTTAAAGTATTTCCTAGATACTGCTCAAATATAATTGCATTTTTCTAGTATTTAATTACATCTAAACAAATAGCTATAAGCAAATAGAATATATATAATTTACCTCCCATTCTTCAATCAAAGTTAGCAAAATTTATAATTCTTCCATACCTTATTTTTATTTCTGATTCATGATTTCTCCTTGATTTTATTAAGACTCTTATTTATTTTGCTTTGAATAGCCTTTGTCTGTACATTAATTTTGGTATTAACTGACATATCTGCAATATAAAATTCCAGAAATAAAGTTGACAAATTGGAAATGCATTTATAATATTCATATCTATGTAAAAATATCTTCTTCATGGAGTTACAGTTTTGTCCTCTCATCAGCCTTGTTTTCCTGCAATACTCTCATCGGAATATTTTATAAAATATTATACCTTTGCAAATCTCAGTGTAGATTAAATAGCACATTTTTATTGTGAATGAGATTGAGCATATTTTTCAGAGGTTTACGGAGCTTTTCCCCATTTTTTGATAATTTATCTCTTCACTTCCTTTCCCTAATTTTTCTTTCTGATTTTTCATCAATTATATTCTTGTTTCCTGAAATATTTTTGCTAAGTGTATGAGTTGAAGTTAAAAATTAAGATAATAAAAAGTAAATGTTTAAGACTTCCTTTCATATGGCAAAAATGGTATAAAATAAACTAATAAAAATTGCTATTTAAATATATTTCCCTTCATCATTGTGTGTATTTCCATGAAGATTATTATTTACTTATTATTTAATAAAATTCATATTTTCTTTTATCATCTCTCAATTTTGAGATGCAGAGAAATCTTCCCCATATTAATCAATCATTTACATTCCCACCAGCAGTAATAAGAATTTCAGTGCCACACAAATCTCATAATTTCCATTTAGATGTTCTTTGTGGCATGAAGTGCTACTAGAGTATATAAATTTAATTTGCATTGTCATGGTCCTGTCGAAGTTGACTAAATGTGTGAAGTACACACTCAAGGATTTTGAGGATTTTTAATGGGATGACTGTTTTTTAATTATTGATTTGTATGAATATATTATATATGGTGTATATGCATTTATTTTTGGGTATTTACATTTCAAACATCTTATCAAACCCTCTGGGTTGTCTTTTCACTCTCTTAATCATGCCTGTTGATAAATAGAAATGATTATCTGTAAAATAATTCATTTTTTCAGGGTTGTAAATCTCCCTGGCATTGTGGGTCATGACTCCCAGAAATAAGCCTGGCCCTGACATCATGGGACTGATAAAGATTTCTTAACCAAAAGAGGGAATATAAATGATACATAACAATGTTTCAGTGACTAAGGGACTTCAAAAAGTGTGGAAAGGTAATACTGGAGGTTATTCTTATATATTACATAGGTATTCCTTTTTAGTTTCTAATGTATTTGAATAGCTAGAAGGAAATACCTGAAACTGTTGAACAGCAATCCAGTAGCCTTGATTCTTGATGATGTTTGTATATGATGTTTGCATAAAAACTATATAATTTTTATGATGTGACCATGTGATTGTGAAACCCTTTATCTGATGTATGTGTAGGTGAATAAGAAGACAAAGACACAAAAATAAATAATAGGGGGGATATGGTGTATAGGATTCTTTGGATGTTCTTTTTTTCTTTCAGTTTTTTGGAGTAATGAAAATATTCTAAAATTTATTGTTCTGATGAATGCACAACTGTATGATGATACATGCAGACAGCCTCCTATACTTTCTCATAAAACTTAATTTTTTTACCTTTCACATTTAGATTTATATCCATCTACAATTTAATTTTGTATGTGTTGTGAAATAGGAGTCAAAGTTATTATTTCCCCATTTTGAAATCCAATTGACTCAGTCATTCTGAAATGTGTACCACAACCAACTGGATATATATAATATTCTGCATGTATAACCTGGACTTTGATCTGCTCTGTTGTTCCATATGTCTATATAGCAACAAAGCCAAACTGCCTTAATGACTGTGGGTTTTTAAAAGGAATGACTTTTTTGGGGGTCTGGGTGGGATCCAGGAATCGAACCTGGGTTTTCTGCATGGCAGGCAAGAATTCTGCCACTGAGCCACTGTTACACTGCCCAAGAGGACTGGATATTTCATAAACAATGTCCAACAGCTTAGTTCTTCAAAATTGTTTTAGCTACTTTTGGGCCTTTGCCTTCCATTGAGAATAAACATGTCAATTAAAAACAATTGCAACAATTTTTATTGGAATTTGATTGAATCTACAGAATTTCCAGATAGAGAATTGTGATATTGTATATATTAAATCTTAATTCCATAAATATCATGCACTTCTCCAATTACCTGGGTATTCTTAAATTTATCTCAATTGTATTTGTAGTTTTAATTTTAGAGGTTTACATATTACTTACTTGTTGGATTTCTTACTTGGAATTTGATTTATTTATGCAACTGTAAATTTTATCATTTTTACATAAATTATATCTCTTGTTTATTTTTTCTTGAGAGGTAGAAATACAAATTTATTCATTTACTTTGTTGGCAAAAAACATTAAATTTACTTAAAAGTCTCATATTTCTGTGTATTCCTTCATAGTTTCTACATAAGAATTCATATTGGCTGTAAAAAATTATTTTTTTCTTGCTTTCTCATCTTTAGCCCTTCTATCTCATTCTTGCTTTACTATATTTGCTTTAATCTCCTGTGTGATGCTCCAAAAATATAGGCATCATGGGGAGCCATGTTTCTTTTTCAAATTCTGGGGGAAATGCTGGAATATTTTAACATAATGTATATATATATATTTGCTATACTTTTTGATACTTTTTGAACATAATTTCCATGATTCTGGGAAGATTTCTATATATTATTTTGATAAGAGATGGGTATTTACTTTTGGCTTGTATACATTGTATATATATAGATATTAAAGTATAATGCCACCTTCTTTAATAACCTTGTTAAGTATAGGTTTTAAGCTTACATTAACCCAATTATAAAATGAAGATTATTTCCACTTTTTTATATTCTCTGTAAGTTTGTATGCAACATTAGCAGTTTTTTCTTGCTTAACATTTAGAAAAATTCATGAAGGAGCCATCTTGGCCTGTTTTTTCCCTTTTAAATAATATATTCACGATTTCTTATATATATATTTTTCCATTCTTCATGTTTCATTTGTTACACTTTTTTCTAGCTTTTGCTGCATTGCTTCTTTCTTATTCAGATTTAAAATATTTACTGTTTTTTGTACTGTGATTATTTAGAAGCATATTGTTTAATTTTGAAAGAGTGGATAACTTTTAAAATTTTTGTTTGATTGTTTTTCTAATTTCTTGCTAAATTCCATTTTGGACAAATAACATGCTCAAGTATTTTACTTTTTAGAAGTCATTGAGGTGTGCTTAATGGGGCTACATATGGTCAATTTTACATATGGTTTGTCCTTGCTGGTTATTGTTTTCCACATGTGTCATTTAAGCCACTTTCTTCATTGTGGTCCTGAACATCTTTACTCTTATTAATTTCTTATCTGCTTATTAAGTCATATAATTAATGGATTATCTTGTCACATTATGATTATAAACATGAATATTTCTCTTTCTAGCTGTCAGTTTTCCTTAATATATTTTGAATTTAAATTATTAGACCCATACAGAATTAGAAATATGTTATCTTTTTCTTTATTTGTTAAATCTAATATTGCTATGGCATGCTCAATTTGGCTTCAAGCTCACTTTTTCTGATATTTTAACATACCCTACAATTCTGTCTCTTCATACTTATGGCTCTTTGTTTGAAGCATATGTTTGAGTTTGGTATCCTCTTCTAGTCTGATAATTATAGACATTTAATAGAATATTTAATCCAATAAGATTTTTGTTATTTATTACATATTATATATTAGAGTCTTTTTTATATATTATAATATATTATACATATATTCCTCTTTCCCTATATTCTTGACTTCATTTTTATTATTATATTTTCATCTATTATTCATAGTTGTGTAGTTTTTTACAAAATAATAAGGAAATTACTGGTTTTCACTTTCAAGGAATATGCTATATTAGTCCAGCTTTTATGAATTAAAATTAAATTTTCATATCTCAAACATAAAAGGCCAAACTTTCAATCCAAAGAAGACTTTTTGGAAAAAGTTTGCAAAGAACTAGTGCCAATCCTTCCTCTCTGTATTAACAAAAATATATCAAAAAACAAACTATAAATATATTGAATACCAAAATCCATCCTGGAATATAATTAACTATGAGACAGACAAAATTGTGAAATTGAAAGAGTTCTAGTAGTCCTTCCAATACAACATTGCCTAGATTTTGAACTGTGTTTTTAAAGATGTAATTTCTTTTCATCAAGCTTATTTATACAAAAGGCTGTTCATTCAAGTATGTTCTTGATGATGTCATCTAGTGATCAATGGAGACAACAAAAATGAATAATTTATTTTAGGAGTAAATTTTAAGACTGGGTATATTCACCACCAATTTTTTAAGTAGCCCTTTTTATTATTTAATATCCTCAAACATGGATTACTGAGGCAGATACACACAAGTTGTTAATGTGCTACATAAGTAGAATGAGCTGAATACATATTTTCTAAAGGAAAATTACATCTACAACCTATTGTTTAAAATGAATTTGAAACAAATAAAGCATAATACAAATGTTTGTCTAGATTTTCTCTATTTTATTCATTAAAAACAGATGACATTTAATCCAAAAGACTATAATACTTTTCATTGAACTTCACATATTTTTCACCACTATTATTATTTTATTAGAGATGTTGTGGGTTTACAGACCAATCACACATAAAATACAGGATTCCTGTACAACCACACAACCACCAATATCTTGCAGTGGTGTGAAGCATTTGTTACAATTTATGACAGCACAGTTTCAAAATTGAGCCCTTGAATATAGTTCATGGTTTAAATTAGGGTTTACTATTTGTGTAGGGCAGTTCTATGGATATTTTTAAATTTTTATTCAGTTACCATATATACAATATGCATTTTCCATTTTAATCATGTTTGTTTATATATTTCAGTGATTATAACTATGTTCACAATGTTGGGCTACCATCACCACCACCCATTACCAAAGCATTTCTATCATTCCAAGTAAGAAACTTCCCATTCCCCATCCCTACCCCACTTGTTGGTATTCTATATTCTAGATTCTGATTGTATAAGTTTGCTTATTCCAATTGATTCAAATCAGTGAGCTAATACAATACTTTTCATTTTGTATTTGGCTTGTTTCAGTCAGCATGATATCTACCAGGTTCATCCATGTTGTCACATGTATCAAGACATTGTTTTCTGTGGCTGAATAATATTCTATGTATGAATATACCACATTTTGTTTATCCATTCATCAGTTGATTGGCATCTGAGTTGCTACCATCTTTGGGCAATTATACATGATTAATATACATATATGTATATATATATATTATTCATTATTATATTAGAAGTACCAACTGGAGCAATTAGGAGAAAAAAACATAAAAAACATCCAGATTTGAAATAAGAAGCAAAACTTTCAGTATTTGCAGATGACATAATCTTATACTTACATAACACACAAATCTACAGCAAAGTTACTTGATCTAATAAATTCAGCAAAGTGCTGGTATGCAAAATGAATGTACAAAAATAAGTAATGTTTCTATATTTAAGCAATGACCTATCTGAGGTGACAACTAAGGAAAAAATTCCATTCAGAATAGCCACCAGAAGAATTAGGTATCCAGGAAAATGCCTAACCAGGATGTCAAGGATTTATAAATAGAAAATTACAAAAAGTTGCTAAAAGAAATAAAAAGTGACCAAAATAGACAGAAAGGCATTCCAGGCTCATGGATAGGAAGGTTGAGCATTATCAAAATGTAAATTCTACCCAAACTGATCTACAGATACAATGCAATATCAATCAAAATTCCAACAGCCTAATTTGAAAACTTGGAAAAGCTGATTATCAAATTTATAATGGAAGGGAAAAAGACCATGAATATCCAAAGATATCCTAAAATAGAAGAGTGAAGTGGAAAGTTTTTCACTTCCTGACCTTAAACTTAGTAAAAAGCTATAGTGGTCAAAACAGCATGGTATTGGCACAAAGATAGGAGGATCAAGATTGACCACCAAATTTATGGACATTTGATCTTTGATAAGACTCCTAATTCCACTGGGACAGAATCATCTTTTCAATAAATGGGCATGGGAGAATTGGATTTCAATAGCCAAAAGAATGAAAGAGAACCCCTACCTTACACCTTATACTAAAAGTAATTAAAATGGATTAAAGACATAAATGTAAGAGCTAATACCATGAAACTTTTAGATGACAATGTAGGGAAATGTCTTCAATATCTAGTATTAGAATGTACCTTCTTAATTTTTACATCTAAAGCACAAGCATGAAAATAAAAATGGACAAATGGGCACTCATTGAGATTAAGAGCTTCTGTGCCTCAAAGGACTTTTTAAAAAAGGTTAAGAAGCAGCCAACTCAATGGGATAAAATATTTGGAAATCACATATCAGATAAAGGCTTGATATCCTGTACACATAAAGAAATTATAAAACTCAACAACAAAAGAACAAACAACCCAATTATAAAATGGGAATAGAAACTTTTCTGAAGAGTAAATCTAGATGACTAAAAATCACATGAAGTGCTGCCCATCTTTATTGGCTATAAGGGAGATGAAATTAAGATGGCAGTGAGATAACACCACACACCTATAAAAATGACTACTATTAAACAAAGAAGAAGCATAAATGTTGGAGACGATGTGGAGAAATTGGAACACTTATTCATGACTGGTGGGAATGTATAATGGTCCAGCCACTGTGGAAGTCAGTTCAGTGGTTCCTCAGAAAACGGAATATTGAGTTGCCCTATGACTTGACAGTGCCACTACTCATTATATACCCAGAAGAGTTGAGGACAGTGGCACCAACAGACATTTGCACACTGGTGTTCCTAATGGTGCTATTCACAATTGCTAAGAGATGTAAACAATCCAGGTGTCCATCAACAGATGAATGGATAAACAAAATGTCATAATGTACACACAATGGGATATTAGGCAGCTGTTAGATGAAGTGATGTCCCCAAACATATGACAATGTGGGTTAACCTTGAAGACATAATGTTAAGTAAAATAAGTCAGACACAAAAGGACAGATACTGTATGAATTTGTTATTATGACACTGGTAAAGCCTCCAGTGTTTTTTAACAGGTACAAGGAAAAAATATGAGATGAGGGAATGGTAGCCCATGACAAACTCTGGCTCCTGTTCTGTAGCTGTTGTTGAAGTATGCTTTGAAAATTACTGCTCTTTCTTTCTTTGCTTTGCATACATATGTTTATACTTTACAACAAAAGCAGGTAAACAAACTATAGACAGCTATAGTAGTATTAGATCAAATAAATTCCTGAAATAAAGGATTTGAAAATGTTTAGTTACATAGGTCACTACTGTAGCAAAGCTGATATTTGCAATAACTTTCTACTTGATATTTTTGAGAATGTACACCATTTTGATAGTTAATCAAATGGTATTTAAGATAGTTTTTAATATTTAGAATTTAAGAAACTCTGATATCTGCATCTGTAGATTTTTCCCTCCTTGCTTGAATTTTAAATTTGTTTATGAAGCATTGTACAATCAGTATTTACAATGATTATTTAGATATTTTATTTAAATATGCCTATGGACAAGCTAACTAAGATATCCATTTTAGTTTCTTAAGATTTACATATGTTAATTATAAAACATTTGTATCTATAATAGCATAGGTCACTACTATAGCAATATTGATATTTGTAATAACATTCTACTTTATATTTTGAGAACATTCAGTTTTGAGGACTGATCAATTCATATTATGTTAGTCTTTAATATATAGACTTTAAGAAACTCTACTGACTGAATTTGTAGAATTTTTCCTTGCTGGCTTAATTTTAAATTGGCTTGTGAATCTTACTGCACAAACACAGGTTTTACAATGATTATTTGGATAGTTTATTTAAATATGCCAATGGATAAGCTAACTTACATTATCCATTTTGATGGTTCTAAGTGTATTGTTTGTTTTCTTAGATAAAAATATTTTTAAAAGTCCTTTTATGCAATGGGTTCACACCCACAGTTATGGATTAAGTTTAAGAGCATGCTTTTCTTATTAAGGTTTAGTGGTACCTCAGTAGGTCCTTGTTTCTTTTAGATTTTAAATATTTGTGTCACTGCTTTCTGGCCTTTACTGTTTCTGATGAGAAATCAGAAATTAACCTTATTGGGACTCCTTTGTAGGTAATTTAATGTTTTTCTCTTTGGATTTGCAATTTGATTGTTATGGATTTGGATGCTGTATTAGTTTGTTAATCTGCCAGAATGCAATACACCAGAAATGGAATGGCTTTTATAGAGGTTTTCTAATAAGTTTCAAGTTTATAATTCTAAAGCCAAGAGAATGTCTAAATTAAGGCACCAACAGAAGTTACCTTCCCTTATTAAAGGCTGATGCTATCTGAAACAACCTCCACCAATTGGGAAAGCATGTGGCTGATGTCTTCTGGGATCCTTGGCTTCTGGAAACTCTGTCAACTGGGAAGGCACATGGTGATGTCTGCTAGCTTTCTTTCCTGGCTTCTCATTTCATAAGGCTTCTGCAGGTGCATTTTCTTCCTGCATCTAAAGGTCTCTGGCTGTGTGGGATCTGTCAGTCCTGAAGGAACCATTCTTTTTTTTTCCTTTTTAAAAATATTTTTATTGGGAAATCTTCAACACCAAAAAGGTCTCCCTCCTCATTCAAAGTTCCATATTATCCTGGTGCTCAAATAAGCTGATCAAACAAATTAGACTGGGCAGTGTGCTACTGAAAATATAAATGTTGCCTCAAATAAATGTCTCTTCCTTTGGTCTCACACAGAAGTTGAAGTTTGAAAATAGGGACAATATCATCTTTTCTATTCTAGTCTGTTCCACCTTAGTCTTCCTCACATCAAGTTCATTCACATCTCTGATTAAATTTTTTCAGTGTTTTTAACAGTTGTTATATGGGATAATGCTGACTTTAATAGCTTCAGAACTCTAGCTCTGAGTTGCAGGTGTCACACAAATATCCAAAATTCCAGGGAATGACCAAGTTATGCACAAAGAACTCAGCATCTCAGAATTTAGTTACAATGCCAGAATAGGTGTGAAAGCTGTAGGAGCCTACAATTTAAGAACTTTTATAAGAGGCCTTCACCTGAAAACCCATGCTCTCTAATTTAATTCTCAGAGTTTTCACATTACATTTAGTCCACATTAGTGAGCTTAATGATATTTATCTCTTCATTTTTGGCTTATCTCACTCAGTATACTATCTTCAAGGCTCATTCACCTAGTTGCATGCCTCATGACTTCATTCCTTCTTGCAGTTGTTCAATAGTACATAGTATGTACAATGTTGTTCATACATTGTATGAATGGATATACCACACAGTTCAATCAATGTACCTGTAGTTCACCTCTATCCATTGCAAATTGTGAATACTGATGCCCTAAACACCAGTGTGCACATGTCCATTAGTGTCCCTGCTCTCAGTTCCTCCAAGAATATACATAACTGAGGGGTTTCAGGATCATATGGAAGCCTCACCTCTAGCCTCTTGTAAAGCTAGCACACTCCCCTTCAGAGGGGATGTACCTCTACTTCCCTAATGGCAGTGAATAGGTACATTTCACCACATTTTCTCTAATGCTTACATTTCTCTGTTCTTTAATAGACAGTATTATTCACACATCACACAATCCAACTTAAGTAAAAAAAAATCAACGGATCCCAATGTAATTATTTCCTTCCCTACAGGCTCAGAATCTACCTCTTCATATCTCAGTACACTGCTGTCAGAGCTAACACCTGGGAGACTGCAGTAGCTCTGTTGTTGCTCGATATCCTCAACACCCTGGTACCCAGGCTTTCTCCAGCTAAATCTACTGTACTCCAATATAGACCTCCTCACCTAACATGTAACCCTTCTTTCCTGTTCATTCTGTGAAGAGCTGTCACATTTACTGCTGTATCCACAGCTTTCTCCCTTGCCTTGGTGCTGGCTACATATGTACCTCTTGTTGTGGAAGTGGTTATTGGAGATATTTGTTGGCCTCCACTAAAGACACCCTTCCCTCAAATGAAAATAACTTCATTTTTTACTGAGTCAACAGATATTTATTGAGGGCTGAATATGCATAAATATGTTTGCTAATTTTTGCAGCATGGCTGTCTATATGACTGTATATAGTATGACTATAGAAAAAGACAGATTCCCTTCTCTATGAATTTACATTCTACTTAGGAAGATAGAAATATATATATTCATGCAAAATTAATACAAGTATAAAGTGTATTTTAGATTGTGGTAAGTACCAAAGAGAGAAAAATAAACAGGGAGAAGGAATGGAAATTGTGGGATTAAATATCAAATATGAAAGGACTCATGAGAGGGTGAAATTGGAGTGAAGATCTGGAGAAAGGAAAGAGTAAGCTAAGAAGGATCCTGGGGAGAATGTATCAAAGGCAGAAGGAACTTATTGCTGTTAGAGACTCAGGTAGCAGGTCATATATTATGCTTGAAAACAGTGTAGGGGGTTAAATTGTGCCCCCCCAAAAGATATGTTCAAGTCCTAACATGCATTCTTGTGAATGTATCTTTATTTAGAAATAGGGGCATGTTAGACGTAATCTATAAGACAAAGCCAATTCATGTCATATTGGGTCCTAATACAATATGACTCATCTTATTATAAGAAGAGGGCAATTTGTACATGCAGAGAGATACAGGAGAGAAAGCTATATGAAGAAGAGGAAGAAACTGAAATTATGCTGCCATGAGCCAAGAAAAACCAAGTATCCAGTAACCACCAGTTTCTAGGAAAAGGCAAAATAGGAAAATTTGCAAGGGCAATCAGGAGAGCATTGGAATTATGGTGGCTTGTAATCTGAATTTTAGCCTGTAGAATTGTAAAACCATACTTTTCTCTTGTTTTAAACCACACAGTTTGTGATAATTTGGAATGACAGCTCCAAGAAACTAATACAAACAGCAGGATGAGAAGAGGCTCTACATCATGTTGAGAATTCATCAGGGATAAATTCAAAGGTTCCAGATCACAAAAGTCCAATACTTCATGATAAGCACATAAACTTTTTCTGTGAATTTGCTTGAAATGTCTGTCTTGAACAAATGTATGGCATAATGGTATCAGTATGAACAGTGCTAAGATATTAATGGATGGAGAATAGAAAAACAGGAAATAGTTAGGAGGCTATTTCAATAGTGCAGTCATCATTGATGGAGGCTTAGGTCATGGTAGTCAGTTTATGTATGCCTTGAGGAGCTAGAATGAACAGAAAAGTTTAATCACTCAGATGTGCAGTGTGAAAAGGAGTAGTCAAGGAGGACTTTACAAGTTTGACCTGTGAAACTTGAAATATGTGTTGTCATATATTGTCATATATTGGATGGGCAGTAAATATGGCTAGTGAATTGCAATAGAAGGTATAGGAGAAACTTATTGTTCATTCCTCATTCATCTTAACAAGCTATTGGTAAGCAGTTGGGCGGCACCAGCTTGTTTCTCTATAAAACTACTGAATAGAAAATAATTGGTAGCAGTTATTATGCCCATCAGTCAATCATTCAAATTTACTAAGAAATTATTGCAACAAGTTCTAGGCAGAAGAGTCATTTTTCTTAGCATATAGGTCTGTGAATTTCACTCAAAGACATACAAAACCAAGTCAAATTCCAACTTACCTGAGTACATTACCTAAACATAGCATAAATATAACAAGGGGAAACACTACACATTATCAAGCCCTCTGTCATTGCTCAATCTTTGTTCTGGTTTTGTAATGAATATAGAAAACATTCACCCACAGTATGAATATGGTCCCTCATAGGAGATCTGTGCAGTCTGAGCAATAATGAGATGTACTTGTAGACTAGAGGATGAACAATTTGTTCTCTTCTAACCATACATGACCAGTAAAATCTATATAACACCTTTGAGAATGCTATGGTTCATGGAGGGTCAATAGCAGAAAAAGCCTCAATTGGTTCACTGCTGGGACCCACATCTACAGAGAATAAAACAAATATCCCCATGTGTTGTTTGCATTAAGCAATTCTGAGGGGGATACTCTCAATGGAAGTCAAAACTATCTTGGCATGACTTTACAGTCAGTTTACTTTATCTCTTTGGGTATGAAATCCTGTGTTTCTATAAATTAAGAAAAAACATCAACTACAGCATCATTACAGCCTCATAAAGTTCTTCTGCATCACTAATAAAAAGAAATCCCCTGAGATACATAAATATGAAAGGGTTGCAAGTAGGACTACATCATAACTTTAATATCAGTATCCTGACTAGAGGACACCATGCCTACAGAGCATACATACTCTGAAATTGAAGGGGCAGTATACAGCCAAATAGCCACAGTAGATACTGAATTTATGGCATCTTTTGAATGATGCTTAATTATATCACTTTTGTCATTGATTACTCCCTATCTCACTACCAGCAATTTTTCTTCCCTTCTGATAAAAGAAAGGTCCTTTTATTTCCCTCTGTCAAAAGGAATTCTTCCAGTCTTCCCAGTCATCTCTATTGCATTCATGATTGCTGTCAGTCTGATTTAAAATAATGTACAAATCACCAAATTATTTATACAAGTACCTGTTATCCAAACCTAATAAATCCAGCTGCTCTCCCGTTTTGTCTTGAATTTTAAAGGAGTACTTCTTTTAGGCTAGAATAGTCATTCACATTGCAGCTAAAGTCTCAGATACATCCCATGAAAAGTTACCCAGAGCATAACTGTCAATGTGACTGGGACCTCTCAGATATCTGTGACATTTAGGAAAGACTGCGAACTATGGTATCTTAAAAAAATAATGCCAGCATTAAAGTACGGTCATATCTATATTTAGATAACCCCAACTACATGAAACCAGAGAAAGCATGCAATTGACAATCTCATTTAACTAAAATATATGATGAGTTTGGCACAGCAATCCTGAAGCATCTCAGCAGGAATCAGAGAGAAATCCCATGTTTTACTTATATTTCAAAGACATTTTTCTTACTTATGGAAAAATTAGATTTTATATGACTTTATCATTTTATAAAACCTATTGTACAGCAAAACTCTAGTTTATTATACTTGAGAAAATCTGAAAGTTGTTTAACATTTTCAAATAATCTGTTCCAGTCTTGTCCAAAATAGCCTAATTTATGTCAGACGTATTTCTAAATGTGTCAGACATTATTTCTAAAACCAGATATAATTGGGTTTCATGTGGTTCTTGTAATGCAATATAACACTAATAATCGATTAGTTTGGTGAAGCAAAATATTCAATTTAGTGATGTAATATTAAATAAGTATTTGACATTCAGTTATCTAAAATGTACAACTGTTAGAGCTTTAAAGTACTACTTAATTTTATGTACTTCATTAACAAATCCAATGATTTTTATGCAATTGGGGTTATACTTGATTCTTTCATATCACAAATAACCTCTGCTATAGAGAATAAATTATGAAACTATATTTTTATTAATCTTTGAAGATGACTAATAGATTAATGACAGCCCAAGGGAGGAAAGAACTGTATGTCTTTGAATAATATGAGATCATTGCACTAGGTGACAGGATCACTGCACTTAGTCATAAAGAAGGAAGAGCTTGTGGTTATGAAGAAGAACGAATATAATGAATGCTAGAGTGTGACTAGTCAGGAAATGCAGAGAATAGGTGAATATTGCTTGTTAAAACAAAAAGAAACATGATCACTATACTGGGTCTTATTTATTTTATTATTAATTTTTTTTACATGGACAGGCACTGGGAATCACACCCAGGTCTCTGGCATGGCAGATGAAAATTCTATCTGCTGAGCCATGGTCACACTGCCCTGGGTCTTATCTTTAGGAAGTAATAGAAATGTATAGAGTTGGAGAAAATTATGCATTGTTGCTGAATTAAATGTCTGTACTACATGAGCAGTGATCCAGAGGAAACTTCTGAATTTCTAGAGTTGAAAAGATGAGAAAATCAGGAGACAATGGTGAGCAATCCATGGTCAGAAATGACTGCTGTCTAATCACAGAGTCCAAGTGCTGAATTTTCAGAAAAAACAGAACTTAATTTTGGCAATTTTCATTTCAGTAGCTAGGAAATTTGATATAAATAAGAAAAATATTTGGTATCCAATTAGAAGGTACATCCACATGCATGCATGGTAGAAAATGATACTTTTTTTCAGCTTTGAACATGTTGAGGTTACAATGATGGTTGTAAAGTCAAATCAATTAGATTTATAAGATCAGAAATAGAGAAAAATAAATGTTCTGCTTGGAGAGATAGCTGGAAACAAGAATGGATGTGGTCACAGAAAAATGAGAAAATTGGAGAAATATAGATTAAGTGGAAACTAAATATAAAGAAGAGGAGGGGTGCAAGGAGAAAGGAAGCATGTGAGGATAAACAGGTAGTTAATTAAGGTAAAGAAAGTAAGTGCAATATCTACAGATTGATTGACATAGAATAGAAATAAGCAGATATGATTTAAATGGTATGGAAAATCCAAATGTTATAGATATAACTAGCTAGAGACAAGGATGGATATAGTATAGATATAGATATAACTATGGATATGGAATGGACATCTGTAATGTGACTTCAGATCCAAATTTCATAATATTAGTCTAATATTTACCACTTTATACTAGGATAATTATTAACATGTCTTTTACTTTCAGAAATGCTTATATTTGGATGGTAATTTTTATGATTTCAGTGGATAAAAATGAGATAGATGAATGCATAATTCTAGGAATATCTATGTGTGTATGTGTGTATGCATGAGAGAGTTTGAATTTCTTAATATATAGATGTATATCTATTTTTCATAGCTAGATATCTAGATATAGCTATTGTTCTATGAATTATTCCATTTCTTCGTATGGACACAATAAGTGGAGTGGTAATGCATTTTGTCAATACTGTCTGGCCTGTGAGCATGTTTATGATATAAGCTCTTCTGGGTGCTCCTTTAACTTCTGTTCCTCACGCTGTAGGAGATGCGGTTGGACATCGGGGCAATCACCACACACAGCAGGGAGACGGGTGCATCTCTGACTTGGGAGTATTGACTGAAGTGAGCGGATTTAGGCAAATATTGCTTTGTCATAAACAGACATTCTACAAGGAGGTGGAAGCACATGAGGAGAAGTCCTTGCCTTCCCTTTCACCTTATCAGATCTTTAGGATGGTGGATGTGGTGTAGACCTAAGAGATAAAGGTGGTCAGAAATTCACTGACCCCCTAACACACCTCACACCACTAAAGCAATCATTTCTGCCACAAACATGGAAGGACAGGAGGGCCACCACTGGTGGGACATGACAGTAACACTGGCTCACCCATTTGGATCTACAGAAAGACAGGCAGAATGTGAACACTGTGCAGTAATTAAGAAAAAATGGTGCCTTAGTCATGATAAGGGTGTAGCAAAGTGAGGAAACATATATGGCCATGTACCAGTTATGAGCCATGACAGCAAAAAGGAAAACCTTGGTCTCTGCCAGAGCCCCCAGGAAATAAAGCTACAAAGCACACTCAACCAAAGAAATTTTTTGCTTTTCAGTCGAGATTCTAAGCATCTTGGGAGCAGTTTCTCATGTATAGAATATGTCTAAGAGGGACAAATTGGGCAAGAAGTAATATATGTTTGTGCAGCTTTTTCTCTGTCCCAATAGCAAGGAGAATGGCACTGTTTCCTCCAGGAGATCAGAGTGCCCTATGAGTAATTCATGGTGGTGAGATTGTAAATGCCCACTTCCTCTCTCCACACAGGTCTTTCTAGAGAAAAGGAAGCCAACATACAAAGGTTGGGATAAAAAACCTAGGAGCTTATGATGAGAAACACTTGGAAATATTTTGGGTGAGATTGATGTTGAATTTTGTTAACATTTATTTAATTACAGATTTCAATTATTGGAATCATTGATAAAAATATCCAAAGCATTTATTATTTTTCTTAGAATATTCACTTAGTTCCTTAGTAAGAAACCATTGTCAATCCTTCATTTAAATAAGGATATTAGCATATAATATTGAGTATACCTTAATACAAATTTAATATGCTTAATGTAAATAAAGTTTAACCTATTTAATATAAATAAAACCTAGTTGAAATGTCTGCATTTGACCCCAATAAGAATTATATATTTGCATATATATTCAGTTCCCTTTTCCTTTAAAATTTAAATATTTGACAAAATAAGTTCTTTTATATATGGTAGCATATACTGCTCTTATTTACCCTTATTCTATTTTCTAATTACATTTCAGTATAACATCATAGCCCAAATTAACACAATGTTTATGACTATTTATATATAGGTAGTTTTTCATAAAAGTGAAGATAATTCAATTTACTGAGAAATGCTATATGATGTGCAGATGGTTATTTAATTGGAATCAAGTGAATTGTGAATGAAATAAGCATACACAGATGGTATATTATAAGCTTGGGGAGGAAACTAATTTCTTTCACTTAAAAAATTGAGTTCATGATAGAAAATGCAAACTAAAACATATTTAGGAAATAAAATGCAAAGGACATTTCCTATGGTTCCTCTATTCTGCTTCCTACTCCTCATTTATTCAACCTGATGAAAATTTTTCATGATTTCTTAGCTCAGATAAAATTCATATCTAATAATTCAAACAGTACTGGATGATTTCTTTGAACAAATAGTGTTATTATATTCGGCCAAATTGTTTTATTCCTAGAAAGACTTAAATATGAATTGCTGAGATTCATTGGAAGATACTAATGTTCTTTCCTTAACAGCACTGTTACTATCTCTATTTTTTCCATAAAGAGTACCAGTTCTGTACTGTATTTGAGAGAAAAACTCTTTTTAAGTGATGCCATCTAAAAATGAAAGTTTGAAAAGTATATTTTTATATTAAGCACAGAATATTAAATAACATCGTTCAAAGAATGAAAGGTTGTCAAATGAGCATATAAGGAAAGATGGAAACAACAAATATCTGCAGTGTTAATTCCAAAGTTCTCAAATATTCAAGATTCTGCAAAGTATTATATATTGTATTTTCCCTCTTTTTTTTTGTATGGGCAGGCTCTTGGAATCGAACCCAGGTCTCCAGCCTGGCAGTCGAGAATTCTTGCCACCAAGCCACTGTTGTATCACCCTTGTATATTGTATTTTAATACTTTGAAAAGATAACAGTGAATATAAGAAATTAAGGATACCTTTATCCCAAGGAATGTTAATATTTTGACAAAGTAAATATTAAATTTATATTGAATATTCATTTTTCCTTATGCCTATACTTACTAATTTAACTTAATTTTCTAAATAAGATTAATAAGATATAAAGTCAATAACCTCCTGAGAAAATCACCAGGTGTGTTCTACATCAAGCTACATGATCATTATGCATCCTCAAGTAATGATAATATCTTTTCCATAAATTTTCCCCATGAATGTTTAAATTTCTTAAGTCAAACTTTTGGTCTTCGCACAATTTGTTCATATAGGGAGGGAATTTATTTTTAAAAACTCCTCCTTTTGAAGTAAACAAAATTAAATTCCAGGTATTTGCCCATATAATTAGAAAAATAGAGGTTATATATTTGTTTATGATATAGGGCTGAGGAAAAAAAGTTCTATTCCTTCCTTCCTAACTCAATGGATCAATAGCTTATTTTCTCCAGAAACAAAAAGTCTTTATAAAGTCCAATCTCCCAAATTGCTGTGTGAGATTACTAGGTTTAATTAAGCATAAAAGTACAAGAGTTAGACATGTTGAATCCAGCTTTTTAAATAGTTATAAACAGCCAACCATTTGAGGGGTACCCACAGCAAGGGGAATCTGACTACATTGTAAATTAAACAGAAATGAAGATTTCTTATTTGTATGGCTTCCACTTTTACATATAGTCAAAGGCAAATACACCATATATGAGGCACCCTCTCTGTAGCAATTAATTAATTCAAGTTTCCTCTATACAGAGAAATAGAAAATAATTTCATTAAAGGAAATTATCACTGATAGGTCTTTGATCTTAAGATAATTCAAATTTTATTTTATTTAATACAACAATGACATTAACTGTAATAATTTACCTTTAAAATTCCTTTGAAAAATAGTCTATTTAATTGTTTCATAATATAGTGTTAAAGAAGAGTTCTTTCATTTCCCTTCTTAACTTAATGGGCCAGTAGCAGATAAACTAGAAGAATCATAAACGCTTCCACAAGGAAATATCTCCCCCTGCTTTCTTGTGTTCTTGCTGTCCAGCTGGTCCCACAGATCTGATAATCTAGGACATATAAATCAAGGTGGAGTCAGATTTATATCTAGAGCAGAAATTTACATATAAGCATTGGACACATATTTGTGGCTATGTACTTTTTTTAGGACTGAAACAATTTTATACATTTATTTAGCCATGCATTCTAATATTATTTAAGAATAAACACTTTATTTTACATAATTAATATTTGATTTAAACAAACTCCTCAAATGCTGAAATTTTCATGCTGTATCAACATCTTTACAAACATCTATTTCTTTTATCTTAGATGTTCCAGAATTCAGCATGGAATTTTCTTTATTTCCTGTTTTATAGATTTCATAATCTATATGAGGTTTCAACAATGTGAAAGTAAAATGATCTGGGCAATGAAAATACATTAGTAAAGAAAAACAAGCATGTCACTTACATAGAGAATTCATATTGGAAATTGTTCTATAATTTATATTATTACCCCAGTCTCTTACAAAAAGCAACAATTAAGACTCTAGTGGGAATATGCTTCTTTGCTTGATAAAATTGAATTACTATTAACCTAAATATTAGGAGTCATTTTACAAATAGCCAATTTAATATGTTGAAAAAGAAGTATAAATTGTATGAGGACAATTTTGTTTCTTTTAATGTTCTTGAGTAAAATATAACAGTTTATTTATTTATTTATTTAAGAAAACAAACAATATGCTTAGAACCAGCAACAATGGATACCTTAGTTAGCCTAATCATAGGCATGCTTAAATTAGGTATCTATATAATCATTGTAAAGCCTGTTTTTGCACAATAAGTTTCACAAACCAATTTAAAATTAAGACAAGGAAAAATTTGCATATTCTGATAGTAAAGTTCTTAAATTCTAAGCATTAAACACTAACTTAGATACCATTTGATCAGCTGTCAAAACTGAGAAAGTTCTAAAAATATCAAGTGGAAAGTTCATACAAATATCTGCATTGCTATAGTAATGAATTATGGTACTAAATATTTTCCTGATTACAGGAAAATATGAATATACAAATATTTTTACAATTAACATATGGAAATCTTAACTACCTGAAATGAATATCTTAGGTTATCCATAGGCATATTTTTTAAAAATCTAAGTAATGATTGTAAAGCCTGTTTGTACAATATGTTTCATAAACCAATTTAAAATTAAAGCAAGGAAGGAAAAAATCTATAGACACAGATATCAGTTACTTGAATTCTGAACATTAAACTGTATCTTAAATACCATTTGATTAACTATCAAAACTGTGCATTCTCAAAACATCAAGTAAAAAGTTACTACAAATATCAGCTTTGCTCTATAGTGAGCTATGTCACTAAATATTTTCAAATTTTTGATTTCAGGAATATATTTTACATAATATTATAATAACTGCCTACAGTTTTTTAAATTTATTAGTTGTAAAATATAACATATATATATACATATATATATACATAAAGAAAAAAGTGATAACTTTTGAAACACACTTCAAGAAGCCTCTACAGAACAGTTCCCAGAATTTGTCATGGGCTACCATGCCCTCATCTCAGATTTTTCCTTCTTGCTGCTCCAAAACACTGATGACTTTATCAGAGTCATAATAATGGAATAATACAGTATCTGTCCTTTTGTGTCTGACTTATTTCATTCAGCATTATGTCCTCAAGGTTTATTCACATGGTCATATGTTTGGGAACATCATTTTGTCTAAATGCTCCATAATTTCCATTGCATCTATATACTGCATTTTGTTTATCTACTAATCTGTTGATGAGCACTTGGACTGTTTCCATTTCTTGGCAATTTGAATAGTGCTGCTATGAACATTGGTATGCAAATGTCTGTTCATGTTGCTGCCCTCAATACTTCTGGGTATATATTGAGTATTGGTATTTCAAGATCATAGGGCAGCTCAATATTTAGCTTTTTGAGCTAATTGCCAAACTGATTTCCACAGTGGCTGAGCCATTTTACATTCCCACCAACAGTGAGTAAATGTTCCAATTTCTTTGCATCCTTGCCAACATTTACAGTACCCTGTTTGGTTAATAACAGCCATTCTTATAGGTGTGAGGTGATAGCTCATTGTCATCTTCATTTGCATTTCCCTTATAGGCAATGAAGATAAGCAGCTCTTCATGTGCTTTGTAGCCATCTACTTTGTGCTCTTCAGAAAAGTGCCTATTCATTTCCTCTGCCCATTTTATAATTGGGTTGCTTTCTCTTTTGTTGTTGAGCTGTATAATTTCTTTATGTACACAGGATATTAAGCCTTTATCCAATATGTGGTTTCCAAATATTTTCTCCCATAGAGTTGGCTGCCTCCTCACCTTTTTTTTTTTTTTTAAATTTGCATATGGGCAGGAGGCACCAGGGATCGAACTCCGGACCTGCACGGCAGGTCGGAGCTCTGCCTGCTAAGCCACGGAAGCCGCCCCCTCCTCACCTTTTTAACAAAGTCCATTAAGACACAGAAACTCTTGATCTTAAAGAGTTCCCATTTGTCTATTTTTTTCACAGCTTCTGCTGTAGGTGTAAAGTTTAAGAAGCTACCTCCTATTACTAGTTCTTGAAGATGTTTCCCTACATTTTTTTCAAGAAATTTTATTTTACTGGCTCTTACATTTAGGGCTTTGGTTTATTTTGAATTAATTTTTGTATAGGGTATAAGATGGGGGTCATCTTTCATTCTTTTGGCTATTGAAATTCCGTTCTCCCATGCCCATTTATTGAAAAAGCTATTCTGTCCCAGTTCAGTGGATTTTGGGACCTTATCAAAAATCAAGTGTCCATAAATTTGGTGGTCAATCTCTGCACTCTTGATTCTATTCCACTGTTCAGTCCTGTCTTTGTGCCAGTACCGTGCTGTTTTGACCACTGTGGCTTTATAGTGATCTTTAAAGTCAGGAAATGATAGATGTCCCAGTTTGCTCTTCCTTTTTTAGGATATCTTTAGCTATTCAAGGTCTCTTTCCTTTCCATATAAATTTGACAACTAGTTCTTCCAAGTCTTCAAAGTAGATTGTTGGGATTTTTATTGCTATTGCATTGAATCTATAGATCAGTTTGTGTACGATTAGCATCTTAAAAATATTCAACCTTCCTATTCATGAGCATGGAATATCTATCTATTTAGGTCATTTTTTATTTCTCTTAGCCATTTTTTTTGTAATTTGTTGTGTACAAATTCTTGGCATCCCTGGTTAGGCTTATTCCTAGATACCTAATTCTTCTGGTCGCTATTCTGAATGGAATTTTTTCCTTACTTGTCACCTCAGATAGGTCATTGCTTGTGTATAGAAACATTACTGGTTTTTGTACATTAATCTAGTATCCTACCTGTTTGCTGAATTTGTTTATTATCTCAAGTAGTTTTACTGTAGATTTCTCATGGTTTTCTAAGTACAGGATCATGTTATCTGCAAATAATGAACATTTTACCTCTTCCCTTTCTATTTGGATTCCTTCTATTTCTTTCTCCTGTCTAATTACTCCAGCTAGTACTTCTAATATAATGTTGAATAATAGTGGTGGCAATGAGCATCCTGTCTTGTCCCCTATCTCAAGGGGAATGCTATCAATTTCTTACCATTACTATGATGCTGGCTATGGGTATTTTATATATGCCTTTATGATATTGAGAAAGTTTCCTTCAATGCTTAATTTTGAAGTGCTTTTATCAGGAAAGGATGCTGGATTTTGTCTAATGCTTTTTCAGCATCAATCAATATGATCATGTGATTTTTTCCTTTTGATTTGTTAATGTGCTGTGCTACATTGATTGATTTTCTTATGTTAAAGCACCCTTACATTCCTGGAATGAATCCCATTTGATCAAGACACATAATTCTTTTAAAGTGGCATTGGAGACAATGCACTACTATTTTGTTAAGAATTTTTACATCTATACTCACTAGGGATATTGGTCTGTAGTTTTCTTTTCTTGTATCATCTTTATCTGATTTTGGTACTAGAGTGATTTTAGCTTCATAAAATGAGTTAGGTAGCATTCCTTTTTCTTCAATTTTTTGGAAGACTTTGAGCAGGATTGATATTGTTCTTTTTGAAAAGTTTGTTAAAATTCCCCTATGAAGTCATCATGTCCTGGCTATTTTTTGTGGGAAGATTTTTTATGACTGATTGGATCTCTTTACTTGCAATTGGCTTGTTAAGATTTTTCTATTTCTTCTTGAGTCAATATAGGTAATTTGTGTGTTTCTAGGAATTTGTCCATTTCATTTATCTCATTTGTTGGCATGTAGTTGTTCATAATATTCTATTATGTTGTTTAAATTTCTTCCTCATCTGTGGTAACCACCCCCCCCATCATTTCTGATTTTATTTATTCTGTCCTCTCTCATTTCTTCTTTGTTAGTCTAGATAGGGAACCATCAATTTTATTAATTTTCTCAAAGAACGAACTTTTAGTTTTGTTGATTCATTCTACTGATTTTTGTTCTCCAGTTTGTTTACTTCTGCTTTTTTTCGGTCTTTATTATTTCTTTTCTTTTATTTGCTTTGGAGTTAGTTTGCTGTTTTTTCTGCAAATTCTCCAGGTGAGCAGTTAAATCCTCAAGTTTTACTCATTCTTGTTTTTTGATGTAGGCATTTAGGGCAATAAATTTCCCTGTCAGCACACACACACACACAAACACATGCATAAGAATGAGAAAAGAAAAAATAGATAGTAATAATAAAGTAAAATATTATAATAAAAATATGAAACACAAAAACAAAAACCACAACAAAATACACCTCAGGAGTAATAGGCACCAGAATCAAAAGGAGACACTGCAGCACATACTGGGAGTGAAGTCAGGCTGTCACCCACCAGAAGGAGAGAAAAATTAAGAGAAAAATAATAATGATAGTAAACGAAATGAAATAGTAAAAAATAATATGTGAAGTAAAAAATAGAAAATGAGTATTGTAGCAAAAGTCAATCATAAATTTATGTCATTAGGATTTTTTTCTGTAACACCAAAAAGTCATTTCCATAAAATATGATTATATAATCAACTTGCCATAAATTTGTATTTTTCATAATTGACAAATACACTTTACCTTTTTAAAAATTATTTTTGCATGGAGAGGCCCTAAGAATTGAACCTGGGACTCTGGCATGGCAGAAGGGAATTATTCCACTGAAACACCATTGCACCACCCTAAACAAGTACACTTTAAAACTCTCTTGTTGTATTATTACAGATTTTTGTATTGTTAAAACTATTTACTCTACACATGAAAAATGCCATTGTTCCAACAGTTTAGTTACAAAGGTGTATGATATTGATCTTTGTGCTGGTTTGAAAGGATATGTGTCCCCTAGAAAAGCCATGTTTTAATCAAAATCCTATTGCATAAAGGTAGAATAATTGCTATTCAACACTGTGTGTTTGAAACTGTAGTCAGACCAACTCCCTGGAGATGTGATTTAATCAAGAGTCATTGTTAAGATGGATTAGATGATGACATGTCTCCACCCATTTGGGTGGGTCTCAAGAAGTTTCTGTAGTCCTATAAAAGAGGAAACATTTTGGAGAATGAAGATTTGGAGAGAGCAAAGAATGTTGCAGTACCAGGAAGCAGAGAGTCCACCAACCAGCGACCTTTGGAGATGGAGAAGGAAAATGCCTCCCAGGGAGCTTCATGAAACAGGAAGCCAGGAGAAGAAGCTAGGAGATGATGCTGTGTTTGCCATGTGTCCTTCCAGATGAGAGAGAAACTCTGATTGGGTTCATCATGTGCCCTTCAACTTGAGAAAGAAACGTGAAATTCATCAGCCTTCTTGAACCAAGATATCTTTCCCTGGATGCCTTAGATTGGACATTTATATAGACTTGTTTTAATTGGGACATTTCCTCAGCCTTAGAACTGTAAACTAGCAACTTATTAAATTCCCCTTTTGAAAAGTCATTCTGTTTCTGGTATATTGCATTCCAGCAGCTAGCAACTAGAATAATCTTATTTTAACATTCAACTCCTTAACATGATTTTCAAGTAGTGCATTGATTAACTAGGATCTTATAATCCATCATAAACTAATTACCTTTAATTAAAGCCACACATGCTCCTTAAATATATATTTTACGAACTGAGGAGCTCATACCAATCATTCCAATTCCAATAAGCCATAAATAAAATACCTAAAGTACCTCAAAGTAGACTTCCCTACATCTTTATTCCATTTCTATGTTTCCTATATCCTATATTGATAATCCAAGTTACCCAAGATATCACTATTTTTATTCATTTTGTATTGCATATGATATACCTACCAATTTTCTAATTCACTAGTGCTTAGTGAATAATTTATTCTATTATACAAATAGGATAAATTCTTAATTATTTTGCAGTCCTATTTGTATTTAGAATATGTCACTAAATTTATATTCTTAGTATAAAATATTTATAACACATAGGAATTAAATCTGTTCTTTCTCTACAAAAGGAATTTGATGTGCAATTTGGTTGCTTTTCCTGCTTGCATTTGATTTTCAGACTGCTCTTTTCATCCATTAAATTATAATTTTATTTTTAAAGTAAATTTATAAAAAATTATACACAGAATTTTAATTGGCATCTACAACCCTCCCAACTATTCCTGCCCAAGATACAAACTTTGTGTTTTGTTTATTGTGTCTCTGGATCTTATTACAAATGTATTTATTAAAAGTTTGTATAGGGCGGCTGCTGTGGCTCAGCAGGCAGAGCTCTGACCTGCCATACTGGAGGTCTGGAGTTCGATCCCTGGTGCCTCCTGCCCATATGCAAATTTAAAAAAAAAGTTTGTATATGTGAGTGTGTATGTACACATGAAGGTGTGTGTACATGCATATATTTTTCTTATTTTACTTTCTTTCCATGAAAAGAAACCTTCTATGTACATTTTGTGCCCTTTGCTTTTTATTTTTTATTAAATATGTATTATGTAAAACACTTAATATCAGTTTACAGAAAAACATATTCTTCAGTTTTATTATGACATAATGCACATTTAGACAGATGAATTATAATTTATACACATCTGAAGGATTAGTATACCACTATGAGCGTATTAATTATTTATCATATTTTATAATATATAGACAGGTGTGGTCACCCAAAGCTGAATGAGCCCCAGAAAATGTACCCCAGATAATCCATTCCTGTAAATATAAACCTATTGTGGGTGAGATCTTTTGGTCAGGTTATATCAATGGAGGCATGCCACAGGTAGTTTTCAATCCTTTATGAGAGGATGAAAAACAGAGAAGGATACAGAAGATAGAGAGGAAGACACAGATGCTGATAGGGAAAGACACAGAAACAGAGGGAGCCACTGAAGCCAGAAGATGGGAGTGACAAATCCTGGAAGAGAAGTGAGAGACAAACAGATGCTGTCACTTGCCTTGTCATGTAACAGAGGAGTCCTGGGTTGCCAGCAGCCTATCATCAAGAAGAAGATATCATCTTGATGATGCTATATCTGGATATTGTCATGATCACAAAACTGTGAACATGTAAACAAGTAAATCAACCCATTTTATGGTGTCTGTATATCACCAGCTTTAGGTAAAATCTATATCTATATAACTTTAAAACTAAATGTATGTAATATTTTATAGTGCATGACATTGTACATATGTGCTCATATGGCATTTGTAGTATTGTTAGATCATGGATGACTTTCTTGATTATGAGAATGGAATTGTGACATCGTTGGAGAATGTCTTAATCTCATGAGATATGTCCACATTGTTTAAGGATGAAGTGTCAGGACATATATGACCTAATTTCAAATATATAAAAGGTGCATTAAGAAAAAAAGTTTACATTTTAATATATTCAAAATAATATATATGAATTATACTTTTAAATATTCTATTTTAAAACATTTGTAATATTTATGAAATATTTTTAATAATTTATATATAAATTCAAACCTATATGTATGTAAATAAAATATGTAGCAGTTAATCAATTAAGGTATGGGGTGCATGGGGTTCATTATTCATGCTTTTATTTTTCTATAGCTCTGTAACTTCCTAAAATGAAATGTTGAATAAAATTGAACATGAGTATAAAATAATGATGCAGTGAAAAAATATGGCTCACAATCTATCACCAATTCCACATGGCTTTGACTATCTCCTTATTAATGTGAAAAGAACAGAAATTCTTAACAATAGATTCTGATCCTTTAAGAAATATAATCTCCTAAAAATAGCTAGGAGTAGAATTTTTCTGAGCCATATGATAAGTTTAACTTTTAAAAGAAACTTACAAAATAGTCAAAGGTGACTGTATCATTTTATATTCATACAAACATTGTGGGAGAGTTCCAGTTTTGACAAATCCTTAACATTTTTGGTATCGCTGTCATATTTTATTTTACCCGTAGTCTCAAATTAATTTAATTTTCATTTCCATAATGGAAATTGATGCTGATCATCTTTTAGGTTACTTATTTTCCAACTTTTATCCTCTTGGTGAAGTGTCTATTAATTCTAAATTTTACTGTTTATTTTCTTCCTACTGTATTTTTTTTAACAAATGGTTTTATTCACACACCATAAAATCCATCAAAAGTGTACAATCAACTGCTCTTGGCATAATCACATGTTATATATTAACCACCACATTATGAGAAGGTTCTCACTTCTCTGAAAACAAATCCCACTCTTACTGGCACTTAGCTTTAGTATAGTGCCTTTGTTACAATTGATGAGAGACTATTACCATATCACTGTTAACTATAGTCCTTAGCTTGCATTAATTGTATTTTTCCATGTACCACTCTATCATTAACACCATGTAATCATGATGTACAAATTCTCTGTCTCATGTAAGAACATTCTTCGAATTGTACAATTAATCACAGTCTTTATACTTATTGCATTTTACCACTTATTACTATGCCTAATAGCTGTGGAAATTTTCCTTCTCTGATGCTAGAGTTTAAACTTTAATCTTTCACCATTAACATGATGTTAACTGAAGGATTCTTAAATATGATCTTTATTAGTTTGAGGAATCTGGGACACTTTCATATATTCCTAGTTTCCTGAAAGTTATTAACATGAATGAATATTGAATTCTAAGAAATGTTTTCCTGCATCAAGGACTGTGATCTTATAAGTTTTTTAATATAGACTGGTTACATGGGGTACATTGATCAATTTTCTAATATGGAACTATCTTTCCTTTCCCAGGCAAAACCTCATTTGGTCATACTGGATTAAACTTTGTGTTTGTGGCTTCACTTTGATAATATTTGTTAAAAATTTTTGTATTATTATTTTGAAAGATATATTTGGTAGTTTACTTTTCTGTTATCATCTGCTTGTTTTTTATTGGGGTATGCTGATCTTATAAAATGAGTTTCTGCAAAAGATTGTATAGTAGTGTTGTCATTTCTTCCTGAAGTATTTGGTTGAATCTGCCAATGAAACCCTCTGAACCAGTAAATGTCCTTTCTGAAGATTAGTAGTTACAAATTAATCTTCTTTACAACTGTGCTTGTTTGAAAGGATGTATGTCCCCTAAAAAAAGCCATACTTTAATCTAAATCCCATTTCATAAAGGCAGAATAATCCCTTTTCAATACTGTATGTTTGAAACTGTAATCAGATCACCGCCCTGGAGATGTGATTTAATCAAGAGTGGTTGTTAAGCTGGATTAGGTGATGACATGTTTCCACTCATTTGGGTGGGTCTTGATAAGTTTCTGGAGTCCTATGAAAGGGGAAACATTTTGGAGAATGAAAGATTCAGACAGAACAGAGCAGAATGACATAGCCATGAGAAGCACAGTCCACCAGCCAATGACCTTTGGAGATGAAGAAGGAACATGCCTCCCAGGGAGCTTCCTGAAACAGGAAGCCAGGAGAAGAAATTAGCAGATGACACTGTGCCATGTGCCCTTCCAGATGAGAAAGGAACCCTGACTGTGCTCACCATGTGCCTTCTCAATTGAGAGAAACCCTGAACTTCATCAGCCTTCTTGAACCAAGGTATCTTTCCCTGGATGCCTTAGATTGGACATTTCTATAGACTTGTTTTAATTGGGACATTTTCTCAGCCTTAGAACTGTAAATTAGCAACTTACTAAATTCCCCCTTTTAAAAGCCATTCTGTTTCTGGCATCTTGCATTCCTGCAGCTAGCAAACTAGAACAACAACTTTGACTTTGTTTATGTTTTGTATTTACTAGAGTGCATTTTGATAGTTTATGGTTTTCAAGGAATTTTTCCATTTGAGCTAAGTTGTCAATTTAATGCGTATATTTGTTCATAAAATTCTCTTATTATCCTTTAAATACCTTATGCCTACATTTCCTTCATTACTAATTTGTGTCATATATTTTTATCTTTGTTGGTCTTATTAGATGTTTGTGAAACTTTTTTATCTTTTCAAAAAGGCACATTTCAGTTTTATTAGCTTTTCCAATTTTTTGTGCTTTCAATTTTACTGATTTCAGTACTTGCACTTTATATTTTCTTCTTTGGCATGTTCTGGATTTACTTTTCTCTTCTTTCTACATTCTTTTTTTAGAACTTAGTATTATGACTTTGCTACATTTCTTTCTCATATGTAGTTTAATGATATAACTTTGCCACTAAACAGTGATTAGATATATACCCCAAATTTTAAGGTTTTGTTTCATTTCTTTCATTCTAAATATTTTCTAATTTCCTTTGATATTTTTATTTTGAATCACAGACTATTCTGAAATCTGTTGTTTAACTTGCAAATGATTCCAAATGTTTCCCATTATCTTTCTGATATATATTGAATCATTTATTACATTATATAATGGAAACATACTCTGTATGATTTCAATTTTTCTCTATTTGTGAAGGTTTCTCTTGTTGAGAAATACTGTGTTTTGAAGAATATTCCATTTTCACTTAGAAATAAATTTTATTATGTGGTATTTGGCTAGTATGATCCATAAATGTTAATGCTGGAGGTTGATTCTCCTATATGGTTGGTGGTTTTTGTTACAATCACTCTATTAATAAGAAAAAAATGAGAAAACCCCCAAATATTATTTAGTTTGGTCTATTTTACCTTTCAGTTCTGTCAATTTTTGTTTTATGTATTCTGAATCTCTGTTGTTAGATGTACATGTTTGGGCTGTTATGCTGCCAGTGGTAATTAACTTTTCTCTATTATGTAAATAATAGAGTGTGGTCTCATTTGAGTTTTTTTCTTTGCTTTTAGTTTATGTGAATTTTATTTCAATATGTCTAGGCATGTATATCATTGGTTTTATCCTGGTAAGGCTCCTTTAGACTGTGGTAACAGTAAATGTATGTCTTTTTCCAAATTTGGGATGTTTTCAGTCATTGACATTTCAATTTTTATTCTTTTCTTTTCCTCCTGTCCTTTTAGGGCTCTAGTGAAATAAATTTCAAACCTTTTCATTAATATCCCATAGGTACCTAAGAATCTGCTCATTTTTTCTCAGTATTTTATAACTCTCTTGTTCAAGTTGGATAATTTCTATTTTTCTAGCTCTTTATTCTGATTTTAGCTCTATGATAACCATTCTGTAATTGAAATTAGTTTGTCTATTTGTTATTATACCTCTAAGTTCCAAAATTTCTTTGATCCTTCCTATTTCTTTATTTAAATTTCAAAATTTCCATTAATCTCTTTACTTGTTAGAGAATTTCTATAATAGCTGCTTTAAATTCTCTGTCAAATAATTCCACCATTTATGTCAGATCAGCATTAACATTTTAAAAATTATCTGTTTGTGTCAAAGGGAAATTTCCTGGTTCTTTATATTTTAAATAGTTCTAAATTATTTCCTTCACATTTCAAATTTACATAGTGTGACTCTGGGTCATATTTACATACTTTGGAGAAAGTTGATGTTTTTATTGTCACAAAAGCACTCCAAATTGTGTTTATAGTGCAAGATCTGACCACCCTCTCTGTACTGATGTATCAGGTAACCCCTCTTTGCCCAAGGCATTTCTTCTCACAGCAGGCAGGCCCCGGTTTACTCATGCCCTTTCCCCCTTTGAGAAGTCCCCCTTGACACAGGAATATTTGAAACTGCACATAGACAGGTTAAGAAAAATGCCTGTAGAGACACCTCCTCTTCTGTACATTGACAGGTAGCCAAGCACTTCCCTTAAAACCCTGTGACAACCCCTGTTGGAGGCTCAGACTTTCATAAGCTACACAACTCAGCCCTATGGCCATAGAGGAATGAAACCTACTTTCTGAAACTTGGGAGCCTCAAACCCAGTTTGTTCTGTTTCCATGTAACATTTCTGGAGCCTTACAGCCTTGTTCTGGTTTCATGCAACATTGGGATTTGATGGATATTCCATTTATAAACCTTTCAATACTCTCTATCTGGTCCCATGTCAAAATTCATAATCAAGCATGGTAAGACATGGTGATGTGTCTGTTATTTCCATACTGATAGTCTTCATTTTGCTGCTTAGAGTAAGACCCATGCATGTTCTTCTTGGTATGTGCTTAGAGGTTCATACACATCTTTTTTTACTGGTTTAATTTCTGATATTCTCACCCAGTTAACATAGGGCCTTTTACAATTCAGAATGCTAAGATATAATTTCTACAAGTAATATGCAGGTTTAATAGCTGTAATGAGTATGAGAGACAGAGTTGAATGATTGTACTCCATGTTAAATAGTAACCTTGAGATCCCATATAAAATAATCAAGTTTCAGCAAGATGCTCATGGGTTATGCTTAGCAAAAATCTCATCACTTCTCTATTCTAATTTTCTGTTTGGTATGTAAACAAGAACTCAGGCAACTAGATTAAAGATGGTCTGACAGCGGGATTCACATTCTTAAAGAGTTGTGCCCTTACATCAGGAATGGTACTTGCCCAGGGGAGTTGAGTACTACCGTTATATTTCCATTGATCCTTCATCCATATAGACATAAAGGTGCCTGATCTACCAGAAGATGAATAGGTTTTGTCTGACTTCAGCTAAGATTAGTGATCAGGATTCATGAGCTGTGCTATATTAAGAGATTTAAAAAAAAAACCACACAGGCTAACTTCATAATATTGGCATTTTCTTTGATATGCTTAATGCTGGTAGCAATAATCATGCACAAAGAAAGGAAAATCAGGGACACAAACCACTCTACCATAACAGATTAGATCACAGTAACAGGTAAATTATCCTAAGCCTCAGAGCTGATAACAAAAGGGTCACAGATTGATTTCACAAACCTCAGGATCAATAAAATGATGTGGGTATTAATCCTTTATTTTCTATTCTTTGTTGTGTCATATATAAATGTTATGTATATGTGGATATATTTCTTTTTCTAGCTTCTTCATTTAACTTACTACTTTATATAAAGTGTGTGAATGATAATTATAATTTTCAGATTTTTTATAATCCCATCTGTCACAAATTTTTAAAGAGTACATAGAACACAGTTTGTTCCTAAAAAATTCTGTGAGTTTTATCATGTTGTTTTCCATAACTCTAGGTGTATATTAGTTGATGTATATTATCAACTGTATAAATATGTCACAATATATAAATGAACTAAAACTAACACTAATTAGTATTTGTAATAATTGCTATTAGTATGATTACTGTTAGTGTTGATATTAATATTTGAATATTAACACCTCAAATGCTTATTAACAATAATTAATTATTAATTATTATTATTAATTAATATTAAGAAGCATTTGAGATATTTCAAACTTTTCCCTTTAATATGATGCCCATTCTTAACATTTGTTTAATTGCATTTTGTACTATATATATATGTGAATTTATTTATTTTTATTTTTAAAAAATTTTTATTAGAAATGTTATGGGTTTATAGATCAATTATGCATAAAATACAGGCTTCCCATACATCACCCCACCACTAACAGCTTGCATTTTTGTGGAACATTTGATAAAATTGATTATAGCATTTTTTCATAATTGTACTATTTTTTAAACAGCAGTTACGTTTGTTAGAATTTATGAAAACTTTTAAAAATTGCTATTAAGTATCATCCATAGGTTAAATGACATGCGTTTTACCCACATACCACCCAATTTTACACCTTGCATTAATATCATATATATGCTACAATTCATAGTAGAGCATTCTTACACTTCATCTATGAACTATATTCCATTGTTTAAAATAGTGTTCACTATGGTATACAGTCCTATGTCTTATTTTTTAGATTTTGTCCTAGTAACATTTTCAAGCTAATGTTTACACTTTTAACTGCATTCACCTCTATAATTCAGTGTCATTAATTACATTCAGAATAATATGCTACCATGATCAACATCCATTTCAAGATTTTACATTGAATCTAAATAGAAATTCTCTACAAATTAAGCAACAACTCTCTATTCTCTAATCCAAATCTTTCCCCTGATAACCATATAGTCAATGAGTTTGTTTATTATAATTACTTCATATCAGTAGATCATACAATATTTGTTCTTTTGCATCTGGCTTATTGCACTCAGTATAACTGAGTGTCATCCATGTTCAAGGGCCATCCATGTTCTCATGGGTCAGGTCTTCATTCTTTTTATAACTTAATAGTATGTCATTGTAATATATACTGCATTTTATTTATTCATTCATTCATTGATGAACATACATTATTTTCAACTTTCAAGAATTGTAAAGAATGTGCTATGAACATCACTGTGAAGATGTCTGTTTGCATCCTGGTTAGCAGATTGGGGGTTATGCCAAGTAGAAGGAGTGCCAGATTAAACAGTAAGTCTATACTTAGCTTCCTGAGGAACTGCCAAACTGTCTTACACAGTGCCTGCACTCTTACATTCCTACCAGCAAAGAATAAGTGTTCCTATTTCTCCACGTTATCTGCAAAGCTTGTACTATTCTCTTGTTTTAATATTAACCATTCTATTGGGTATGAAGTCATATCATATTGTGGTTTTGGCTTGCATTTCCCTAATGGTTAGTGAAGTTGAGCATATTTACATTTGCTTTTTAGCCATTTATATACCTTCTTTGGAGAAGTGTCTCTGTCCTTTGTTAAACTGGGTTGTTTGTCTTTTTATTGTGAATTGTAAGATTTCTTTATATATTCTTGACATTAAACTTTCATCAGGTAGGTGGCTTCCAAATATTTTCTCCTATTGAGCAGGTTTTTCTTTTGCTTTTGTGAAGAACTCTTTTGAAAATGTAAAATTTTCCAATTTTGAGGAGTTCCCTTTTGTATTTGCTTGCAAAAGGTGCCAGAATGCAATATACCAGAAATAAAACAGCTTTTATAAAGGAAATGTATTATGTTACAAGTTTCAGTCCTATGGCTAAGAAAATGTCCAAATTAAGGTACCAACAAGAGATTTCCTTCACTCAAGAAAGGCTAATGAATTCTGGAACTCCTCTGTTAATGAAAAGGCATGTGGCTTGGCATCTGCTGGACCCTCACTTCTGGGCTTTGTTGCTTTAAGCCTCTGTTTTCTGTGGGGATTCCTCACTTGGCTTCTCTGGGGTTGAGTTTCATCTTTTGACTTCCCTTGGCTCTCTCCACATCCTGGCTTGCTTAGTATCTCATAGGAAGGCTCATGGCAATTTCTGCTGTGCTCTATCCATGTCTAGGCATCTTCTCTCTCTGTCAGCACTCCAAGCATTTAAAAACATTCATTTCTCTATCAGTTCTGAATCAAATGTTCTCCAAGCATCTGCATTTGAGGTTTCCCTAAAACATTTTCCCTTATGTAGGACTCTGTAAACTAATCAAGACCCACCTTGAATGGGTGGAGTTACATCACCATCTAATCAAAAGTCCACACCCACAACTGGGTGTGTCACATCTCCCTGGAAACAATCCAAAGCTTCCTGTCTTATAAAATAGAATCTGGCCCCATAAGATTGGATCAGAATTAAAACATGGCTTTTCTGAGGTGCATAATAGTTTCAAATCATTAAACCATTTATCTATTTTTTCTTTCATTTCTTGTTCTTTGCACATAAAGTCCAAGAAACCATTGCCCAAGAGAAGATTCCAAAGATGCTTTCCCACAATTTATTCTCAGCATTTTATAGTCCTTTGTATTAGTTAGTTAGCTGCTTGAATGTGATATACTAGAAAAGGAATTTTAAAAAGCGAATTTAATAAATTACTAGTTTATAGTTCTAAGCCTATGAAAATGTGTAAACTAAGGCATCCAGGTAAAGATACTTCAATTGAAGGAAGGCGAATGGATCTAGAACACCTCTGCCAGCTGGGAAGTCACATGTTCAGCATCTGTTGTTCACTTGCTCCTGAGCACCATTACTTTCAGTGTCTGTTCTTGTGTGGACTCCTCACTTTGCTTCTCCATGGCTGGATTTCATCTCTTGGCTTACCTTGGCTCACTCCATGTTCTGGCTTGCTTAACATATCATAGGAAGGCATATGGCAATGTCTGCTATGCTCAAGGCATCTCCAGATATCTATGCCTCTGCTTTTTCTGTTGGCTCTGACTCTCTCCAAAATGTTTTCCATTTTAAAGGATTCCAATAAACTACCCCCCTGGAGTGGGGGAAATCATATCTTCATCTAATTGAGAGGCCACATCCACAATTGGCTGTGTCACATCACTGTGGAGATAATCTAATATAAAGTTTCCAACCCACAGTATTGAATCAGGACTAAAAGAAACAACTGTTCCCATCTCACAAGTTTACCTCAGGATTAAAACATGGCTTTTCTGAGATACACAAAAGCTTCAAACCATTACATCCTTGTTCTTACAGTAAAGTCTTTGATCCATTTTTAGTTAATTTTTCTATATGGTGTGAGACTGGAATTCTCATACATTCTTTTCATTTGGGTATTGAATTCGTCCAGCATCACTTCTTGAAGAGACAATGCTGTCCCAATTCAGTGGCCTCAACAACCTTGGCAAAAAATCAATTGGCTAGAAATGTGGGAATCTCTTTCTTATCTCTCAAATTGATTCCATTGGTCAATATGTCTACTCTTGTGTCAATATCATGCTGCTATTACCACTATAACTATGTAATATTCTTTAAAGTCAGGAAGTGTGAGTTCTCCAAATTTGTTCTTGTTCAAAATATATGTTAAAAAATCTTTTACACAGAAGTGAAAATTCAAAAGACTCAATAATAGAAAATATCTGGAAACCACATATCTAATAAGGGTTTAATATCCAGAGTATAGAAAGATTGAAAAAAAACATAAGCATCCCAAGAATTGTTAGAAGCCAACACCAAATTATACTGTTTTGGGGTAGAAGAAATGGCCTTATCAATATCTTAATATTGGACTGCTTCTAGGTCCAGTGCCATAAGCTAAAACATATTTTTAAGTAAAACGCATTTTGTGGTATAAATAAGAGCAATTCATCCAAACTAGGACAAGTCAATAGTGTGTAAAATAATTGTAATGTATACATATGAGTAAAAGCTACCAATGGCACCTACTAGAGTATGGAGCTTTATTATCCATCATGGATTGCAGAGGATAACCACAAAGCGCAATATCTTTATCCTCACAAAAACGGGTAAAATTAATGGGAATGCCAGGTTTTGTTAAATGAAGCAAGCTGTATTCTCATAAGCTTCTAATGTGAAGTATGCAGACATGTTTTTCTAAGTTTTGGACATATCCATTCTCTTAAGCCAGCAATTCAAGTCCCAGATATTCACTCAGCAAAGGTGTATGTGTGAGTGATGTCATCAACATGCAAAGGTAGCACGTCCCAAGAGATTAAGCAAATAAAAGAACAATTCCCACTTATTTAAAACTCTGCAAAACAGTAAAGACATGAGAAGGACTCTACAGATGCTGAATAGAATGAATAGCCAAGTATCAGATAGGAAACTTATGATCCAGACCCACCAGTCCACTCCTCACCCTCATTCAGTACACTGCAGCTTGGGGAGTTACATAGAGGCAGCAGTTCAAATCCTTATCAACTTCCCACTAGAGACAACAGCAACAGAACCCCATACATATCCAAGCAACAAACCCAGTCCACAAAGACTCAGGGCAGAATGCTAGCCATTCAGGAGTGCATGAGGGGCCTAAGGAGGAAGAGAGAGAAAGAGAGAGAGAAAGAGAGAGAGAGAGACAGAGAGAGAGAGAGACAGAGACAGAGAGAGAGACAGAGAGAGAGAGAGAGAGAGAGAAGGGCCTACCTTGAGTGACACAACTTTCTGGTTTGACCCCATTTTGGCTACTCAGAGTGGAATAACATAAAAGGGAAGGAACCATTAAAGAAGGGGGATAGTTAACCTCAATTTCTATAAGAGCAGAGGGTCCCAGAAATGAAAAGAATGGGAAAACAGGATAATGAATGTGTGAAAGAATTTAAACAAATCATTGGATCTAGGGAGAGAATTCTGTACTATCACAAACAGAACAGATCAACAGTGCTGCAAAAGGAAGAAAAGAAAGAGAGAATTCTCCTGGTGGTGACATGATTACACAAAGCATGCAATCTTAAAAATTCTACCACCTATTTGGGACAAGAAACAGATGAAAAATAGCTGAGAAAATATAATCAGCTAGACATAAGTTTTTTAAAGTTCTAAAACAAGTATAACCAAGCACGAAAGAAAAGTCTTAGCACTAATAAACCTAAAACAAGAGTGAGAAATTGACATTCAGAGTTAACACATCAAGATTATCAGATGTCTTGACATCACTGAAAATTACAAGACACTAAGAAACAGGGAGATATGGCTCAATCAAGGGAACAAATTAAAACTTAAGACAAAAAAATTACAATAACAAATCAAAGTTCAAACAAACCTCCCAGATCAATTCAAGGAAATGAAGA
Source organism: Myrmecophaga tridactyla (assembly GCA_004026745.1). Classification (NCBI taxonomy): domain Eukaryota; kingdom Metazoa; phylum Chordata; class Mammalia; order Pilosa; family Myrmecophagidae; genus Myrmecophaga; species Myrmecophaga tridactyla. Next base: position 78,818 of record PVIY010001072.1, read on the forward strand.
AAATATGCATAAAGAGAGAAAGAATATTAAGAAGAAATTATATGAGCATAAATAAGAATTTGAAGGTATTAAAATCAACATAACATATTATGAAGATGAAAGGCACAAGACTAGAGATAAAAAATATATTGTTCCAGGTGGGCCATGGTGGCTCAACAGACAGAGTTCTCACCTGACATGCTGGAGACTTGGGTTCAATTCCCGGTGCCTGTCCATGCAAAAATATATATATATTCTTTTTTCCCCAATAAAACAGCAGAATGGAACCTGCAGAAAAAACAATCAATGAACTAGAATTCAGGACAATTTAAATCATATATTCAGAAGAACAGATACATAAAAGAACATTTAAAAATTCAGCAGTGTTTAAAGCATTTGATTGACAGCAAAAGTGCAGAAATATTCATGCCATAGGTGTTTCAAAATGAGAAGAGAATGGAAAGGAGGTAGAAAGAATATTTTAGGGTATAATGGTTAAAAATTTCCTAATTCTTATGAATTACATAAATATACATATCTGGGAATCACAATATACTCTAAACAGATTAAATCATAATACACCTATTCCAAGTGTTTTAGTTTTCTAAAGCTGACAGAACACAATATACCAGAAATAGAATGGCTTTAAAAAGGAATTTATTAAGTTTCAAGTTTACAGCTCTAAGGCCATTAAAAATATCCAAATTAAGGCACCAACAAGAGATTACCTTCATTAGATAAAGGTTGATCCCATTCAGAATATGACTGTTACCTGGCAAGGCACACAGCTGGTGTCTGCTGGAGTCATTGGCATCTGGCAAACTCTGTCAGCTAGGAGGGCACATGGTAGTGTCTGATAGCTTTCATTCCTGACTTTTCATTTCATAAGCTTGCCTGGAGCATTTTCCTTCAGCATCTCCAAAGCTTTCTGGCTGTGTAGGCTCTGATGCTTTTTCTAAAGTGGTTACCTCTTTAAGCACTTGAGTAAGCAACCCAATCATGAATGGGAGGAGACACATCTCCATGGGAACCACCTAATCAAAAGGTCCCACCCACAATTGGGTAGGTCACATCTCCAGGGAAACAATCTAATTAAATGATCCCACCTAGCAATACTAAATCAGTGTTAAAGAACATGGCTTTTCTGGGGTACACAACAGTCTCAAACAAGTACAGGATACACAAACTAATCAGAATGTCAAATGCCAAAGATGAAGGGAAAATTCTGAAGTCAGCAGGAAAAAAGCAATTCATCAGATAGAAGAGATGGTCAGTAAAACTGCCAATTTATCATCAGAAAACTTGGAGGTGAGAAGGCAGTGGTATGAGAATGTTTAAGGTACTGAAAGAGAAAAACTACCAGCCCCAAATTATTATCTGCCAAAATTATTTTTCAAAAATGAAGGTGAGTTTAAAATATTCACAAATAAATAGAAATTGAGAGAGTTCATCAAAAAGTGAATTACTAAAGTGAGTTCTGCTGATAAAAGGAAAGACAGAAGAAGGTAGCTTGGGATAGAGTGGTGAAATGAAGATTATCAGTAAGAGTAACAACAAGGATACATGTAAAAACAAAAAAATGTGTCCTCAATAAGCGCCTATGGTCTTTAGTTCCTATAGAAGTAAGAATAGAATTGAACAAGAAAATAAGCATATTTCCTGATAATAGCATGCACATTATAAGTTGGTAAAGTGGGACAAAAGTGACATGAAAAAGGGGAAACGGATATGGAAGCAGAGAACATGTAGGCTATTGAAGTTAAGTTGGTATCTCTTCAAATTAGTAGGTAGATGTAGGTTGAATAATATAAATCTCAGATAAAACACCAAAAAGTTTTTTTTTTTTACATGGGCAGGCACCAGGAATCGAACCCAGGTACTCGAGCACAGCAGGCAAGCGTTCTTACCCACCATAAAGTTTTTAAAAAAACTTTAAGACAAGAGAAATGAGGAAAGACTCAGTCATATACATGACAAAAGATTAACTGTATAGAAAGTGATTTTGCAATAAAAGAAAATGGAGTAAAATAAAACATGCATATAAAAATCAAAGGACAAAATGGCTGAAGTGAGTACTGCATTTATATTAATAACACTAAATATTAATGGATTAAATTCACCATTCAAAAGGTGTAGTGTGGAAAAGTGGATTTTTAAATAAGCATTGTCCAAGTATACATTGTTAACAACTCATGTTAGACTAAAAGGCATGTTAGACTAAAAGGTTGAAAGTGAAAGTTTGGAAAAAGATATTCCATGCAAACGGTAACCACAAAAAGATCTGGGGTAGTTATACTAATATAAGATTAACAGATTTTAAGACAAAGTCATTTAAAAGACAAAGAAAAACACTACATATTAATAACAGGGACAACCCATGAAGAATAAATAATAATTATAAATATTTATGGAAATAATTACAAGGTTCTAAAATACATGAGGCAGAAAAAACTAAAGGTAGGAGTGCACACTTCTAAAATAGTACTTGGATAGTTCAATACACCCATCCCATAAATGGATAGAACATCTAAACAGAAGGCCATTAATGAAATAGAGAACTTTAATAATATGATAAATTAAATAGGCCTAATAAACATACATAAAATTTGCTCCCCAAAATAACATGATATATATTCTTCTCAAGCCACTTGGACCATTCCCCAAGAGAGATCCCATGTTGTTTCACAAAATATATATCAGTAGATTCTTAAAAGTTTGAAAATATACAAGTCATCTTCTCTGACATTAATGGAATGAAGCAGAGAAATCAAGAACACATAGAAACCTGGAAAATCCACTAGTGTATGGAAGTTAAATAATGCATATTAAACAATCAGTGGGTCAAAGAAAAAACTACAAGGTAAATCAGTAAGTACTTTGAAATGAATGACATGTGAACACATTGTGTTTGGATTTTGTGAAGGCAGTGTTGAGAGATAAATTTATAGCCCTAAGCATATACATTAAAAGACAAGAATAAGCTCAAATCAAAGACATAACTGCACACTTGCACATGCTAAGAAAAGAACAGCAAACTAATACTAAAGCAAGTACAAGGAAATAAATAACAAAGATTAGAGCAGAATTAAATGTTATTTAGAATAACAAAATAGAGAGCAGAAAAAAATCTAAAGCTTGTTATTTGAAAAGAAACCTTTAACAAGACTGACAAAGGTATTAAAAAAAATAGAGATGGTGCAAATAAATAAAAACATACATGGGGGAAACACTACTACTGACTCCAGAGAGATAAAATGGTTTATAAGAAGATACTATGAACATCTGTATGCCAAGAAATAGGACAACGTAGATGAAATGGACATTTTTTCCTAGAAACAAATGAGCAACATACACTGACTTTTGAATATTAGAAGACTTAAATAGACCAACTACAAGTAAATAGATAGAATTAGTCATTAAAAATCTCCAACAAAGGAAATACATGATTCCCAGGTGAATTCTACCAAACATTCCAAGAAAGATCAATACCAATCCTGCTCAAACTCTTCAAAAAAACTAAAGAAAGGATTACACTACCTAACTCATTCTCCAACACCAACATCACCATCCATTCAAACCCATATAAAAATACTACAATAAAATCAAATTACATACCAATTTCTCTCATGAAAAATAAAATAAAAATTCCCCAACAAAATAATGGAAAATCAAATCCAACAGCATGTTAAAATAATTATACACCATGATTAATTGGGTTTTATCCCAGGTATCCAATGGTGTTTAAACAAACAAACAAAATATCAATGTAGTGTACCACATTAACAAATCAAGGAAGAAACAAAGTATATGATCATCTTCACTGATACAAAAAGTCTTTTGACAAAACTCAGCATCCTTTATTGATAAAAAAAACCACCAAGTAAAATAGGAATAGGAGTTATCTTCCTCAACCTGATAAAGGGCATATATGAAAAACCCCACAGATCTCATACTCAATGGCAAAAGACTGAAAGCTTTTCCTCTAAAATATGGAAGAAAATGGGGATGTCCACTGTCACAACTATAATTCAACACTGCACCTGTAATTAGAGCCAGAGTAGTAAGGCAAAGAAATAAATGTCATCCAAATAGAAAAGGAAGAATGAAAACTTTAGCTATTTGCAGATGACATGATAAAGAAATTTCAAAAAGAAAACCTATCACAAAGCTACCAGAGGTAATGAATGAATTGACCAAAGTGGCATGGTACATGATCAACATGCAAAAATCAGTAGTGTAATTATATATGATCATGAGCAATTTCAGGAGAAATCAAGAAACAAATTCCATATAAAATAGTAGCTAAGATAATCAAATATCTAGAAATAAATATACTGAAGGATGTAAAGGAGTTGTATAGAGAAAACTACAAAATATTGCTAATTGAAATAAAAAACACCTAATAAATGTAAGGGTATTCTGTGTTCATGGATCGGTTGATGAAATATCATTAAGATGTCAATTCTACCCAAAGTGGTTTAGAGATTCAATGCAATACCAAGCAAAATGCCAACAGCCTTCTTGGGCAAAATGGAAAAGCCAATTATCAATTTATTTGTAAGGACAACAGGCCTAAATAGCCAAAAACAACTTGAAAAAGGAAAATGAAGTTGGAGGACTATCGTTTCCTGCTTTTTAGTATATTACAAAGCTACAGCTGTAAAATCACCATGGTATCAGAATAAAGATGGAAGTATTGACCAATAGAATCAAATTCAGAATTCAGAAATATGCTCTCACATCTATGGTCAATTGACTTTTGAAAGGGCAAATGGTGCTGAGAGAACTGGATATCTATATTCAAGGGAATAAAAGAGGTCCCCTAACCCAATACTGTAAACAAAAATTAGCTCAAAAAAGATCAAAGTCCTAAACATAAAAGCCAGAACCATTAAATTCATAGAAGAAAATATAGGGAAAGATCTTCAATATTTGTCATAGGCAATAGTTTCTTAGACTATAAATGAAAAGCACAAAAACAAAAAACAAATTAGATAAATGATACCTCCACAAATTGAATACTTTTGTGTTTCAAAGGGCTTGGTCAAAAGGGTGAAAAGGCAGCCTACACAATGGGAGAAAATAGTTGAAAACAATGTATCCAATAAGGATTTAACATACAGCATATAAAAAGAGATCTTACAAATCAATGATAAAAAGACCCAATTAAAAATGGGCAAAAGATATTAATAGACATTGTTCCAAACAGGGTATACAAATGGCTAAGTAGCACTTGAAAAAAAGTAACAATTTCACTAAATATTAGGGAGATCCAAATCAAACCACAATGAGAAGAGAACTCCAGGAAGATACTGGAATAGGATAGGCAGGGCTCACTCTTCCACCATAAAACAACTAGAGAATAGGCAGGAAATTACCAAAGCAGCAATTCCAGTGTCCAGGTGACAAGAGAAGGCCCTCTACATTATATAAGGAAAACTTGAGTGGAAAAGCAGAGAAATCAAAACTGAAGAGTTGAGGTAATTAAATTTAATCATGACCATGCCCAAGATTTACTGCCACAAAATGGCTGGAAAAGGTGGTTGAAAGGCAGCACACCCCTGCTTTGTAGCAGCACACCCCTGCTTTGGAGAGGTGGGGTGGCAATACACTCAGTCCAACAGGCTACCATTTACTGTGTGGGAACCTGGGAGACAGTAGACTCATTTTATCCACCTACAGAGATGCTTCTGTGGTGTCCAGTGTGTAACCACATTGCTGAGGCAGACTAATGTGGGTGCCTAGATTTGCAGGAGGTGGGGATGCCCTCCCATTGGGAGGAGAAGGGAACACAGAGCAGAATGGATCTGACAATTGGACTGTGAGAGAGATACCCTGTGTCTCACTGCCTTGATCCTGACTACACAGGCGCTCAGGCCACTCACTTTATTGACTAACCGAGGGGCAGGAGCAATGGAGTTCAGTTGCAAGCTGGGAGTTCTTTCACCCACCTCCAAGGTAGCACTAGTGGCTGCCAAAAAGCAGAGCACTCCTGGGCCAGCTACTGGCTGGTGAAGTTCAACCTTTCAGTCCCATAGCCCAGGGTCTTTGCAACCAGGAGTATTGGAATAACCAGACCAATCACACCAACAAGCTGGAGTCTTTTCTGTGGTGTACAATACCCATCCTCTATACCCAAAGCCAGTAGCTTCTAGCATGCCAGAAGGCTGCAGCCTTGACTGGATTTTCACTTTCTCTGGACTCTGCCCAGCAGGCTACCACAGCCAGAGAGAGGTGAGGTTGTGGCAAAGTGATGGCCGAAGAGCCAACATTTATGCCACCTCAACAGTAACATTTTAAAATGATTTTTTCCAATTCCTGTTGACATTTTCCTAGTTCTTTGTATTTCAGGTTGTTTTAGATTGTATCCTACAAGTTTGGAAAGTATTGTAATGATAAATTGAATAGAGAAATCCCTGGGGCCCCAAAGAGCCAAACAACAACAATAACAAAAGCCCTTGCTATCTAGAGTTTCCTTGATACTTTTTGAAATTTCAAATCCACACTCCTTTGGTTTAATAAAGTTGTCAAAATTCAATATACCAGAAATATTTTGGCTTTTACAAAAGGAATTTATTAACTTACAAGTTTACAGATCTGAGGCCATGAAAATATTCATATCAAGGCATCAAGAGGCACTGCTTTCTTTCTTAAAAACCAGATACTGGCGATCTGGAACTCTTGTCTCTCATGGCAAGGCACATGGTGACATCCTCTGGTTTCACCCTTCTCTCCTGGGTTTCATTGCTTTCCAGCTTCTGACTTCAGTTGTTTCCTCTCTGTTTTTGTGTTTCTCTGTATTCTCTGTGTCCTCTTTCAGCTTCTCTGGCTTTTCTCTCTAAGCTTCTGTGTCTTTTCTCTCTCAGATTCTCTGTGGCTTTTTTCTATCCTTTATCCTTTTATGAAGGAATCCAGTAAGAGGATTAAGACTCACCATTAATGAGGTGGATCCATCTCAACTTAAGATTTATCACCAAGTCCCCAGATTACCTGAGACTGCAAAGGGAGCAGCAGTCTGGGACCCCCAAGTTGGCGGGGATGCACATAAGATGGCAACAGAGATATAGCTCTCATGAGTCTTCCATTTCTGTGTACCACCCCTCAGCTGGCAGGAGTAAGTCCTCACTTGGCCTTGTGTTTACAGACTCTCAAGTGTGTGGCACTATTCACCTTGAACCACATGAACCAACACCACCCTTCATCATCCTTCAGTAGGAGTGCACTGGCAGTACCCATTCAGGGATACCAGCTTTGTTGGCAAATCCTAGTGCACTAACAAGGAAAATGACATAGAAGGTTATTCTTTCCACAATAAAAGAGTCAAATGGGTCTGAGAAATGGGACAAATTTCATGTAAGATTACACATCAAGATAAAGACAATATTAAGTTTCCTCCACAAGTTATGGTGGGAAAGGTTTAGCTCTCACATAAAATAAATACCCTTAACTTGTCCCATCTTCCAAGAACTGAAATTCTGAAAAAAAAAATAAGAGTGAAGCAAAGAGAGGAAAATAGCTCATCTATATAAACTAGTGAGTTTTGTATTTCTGTGTTTATGGGTTTTTGTATTTAATTCATGGCTGTTGAATTTTTAATTGAGACTATAAGCTCTCTATTTGTGTCCATCCATTTGATGTATATCATCCACCTCTGGAAGGAAGTACCAAATTACAAATAAAAAATACTTCAAAGAGCTCTGTTAAAATTGCTTAAATGTAAATAAACACTTGTATATAAATTAGTAATCATTAGTTCTAGAAATAACGGAACCTAAATTTCTAATCCTTCCAATGTCATTTTCTATTGCTCTAAGTTTACCATATTAATTGCTTTATGGCATGCACTGTATGAATAAACCACAATGTACTTATCCCTACTAATGTTAATAAACATTTGAGTTGTTTGTAAATTTTCCCCTTGAAATAGTATTCATTCTAAAGATTTTAGGTTATACATACACATGAATTTCTGTTGTGTGAATGTCTGGGAGGTGAGCTGTTGGATTAAGAGTAAGTATATGTTCAAACTCAGTACACTTTGACAAACATTCACTTTGTCTGAGGCATATGAATGCATTTTTCATCACATTGTTTACATCTGGCACTGACATTAATTTTAGCCATTTTTTCAAGTGTGTAAATGTAGTGGTTTGGTATTGTGGCTGTAATCAGCAATTCATTAATGGATAATTAATTTTACTAATGTAATAGATGCTGTGCTGTTTTGAAAGGATTTATGTACCCTAGAAAAGCCATAGATTAATCCCTATCCAATCTTGTGGGAGCAGCCATTTCTTTTAAAGCCTATTCAGTATCATATATTGGAAACTTGATTAGATTATCTTCACAGAGATGTGATTTGCCCAATTCTGGATATTAACTTTTGCATAGTGAGAGATGGGACTGCACCCATTCCAGGTGAGTCTTCATTAGTTTACTGGAATTCTTTAAAAGAGGAAGTATTTTGGAGAAAGTCCTTTTTAGAATGGTGAGAACCACAGAGTCCACCAGCCAGCAACTTTTGGAAATGAAGAAGGAGAACACCCCCAGGAAGCTTCAGGAAGCAAGAGGCCTGGAGAGGAAACTAGTAGATGTCACCATGTTCACCACGTGCCTTTCCATTTGAGAGAGAAGCCCTGAATTTTATCAGCCTTTCTTTAGTGAAAGTAACCTCTTTCTGGTGACTTAATTTGGATATTTTTATAGATTGGCTTTAATTGGGACACTTTCTCAGCCATAGTACTGTAAACTAGCCACTTATTAATTTCCCTTTTTTAAAAAATCATACTAGATTTGATATATCACATTCTAGCAGCTAGCAAAAGCAAACAGATGCCAATGGTGCATTCTCACATTTACCCACATACCATTATGTCATGAGTCAATGACATACTACTGCAACTCCTAGTGACTTCCTCCAGCCCCAGAAATATGCTTGGCCCTTCAACTGCTCAGAATGAGATTACTGATGATTTAATCCCTTCAGGAGAAGACTTCTGCCAGTGGAAAATGTGGTTGTTAATAAATGCTCAATATCTTGCTGACTGAGTGAGACAATTCAGAGATCTGTTTTAAATCTTCCATAGAAATCTCCACTGGGATTGAATTACAGTTGCCCCTTGTCATTCTCAGGTTCATGTGTCAACCTGGCCAAGTGGTGATACCTGTTTGTCTTATTGGGCAAGTGCTGGCCTGTCTGTTGTGATGAGATATTTCTTAGAATTAAATCATGATCATGTCAGCTACATCCACAGTTGATTACATTTGTTAATCAGCCAAAGGGGAGTGTCTTCTGCAATGAGTAATGTGTAATCCGGTCACTGGAAGCCTTTTAAGGAGGATTCAGAGGAGAGAAGAGATGGGCCTTTCCTTTCTCAGCTGGTTGGCCCTTCCAGTGGAGTTCATCCAGACCCTCCATCAGAATCGTCAGCTTCACAGCCTGCCTGTGGATTTTTAGACTCTACATTCCCATGGTCATGTGAGACATTTTTATAAATTTTATATTTGTGACTGTTCCCTGTTGATTCTGTTTCTCTAGAGAACCCTAACTGATACACTGTCTAATAATACTCTACTCTAAACATCTACTCAAGTTTGTAGTTAATGCAAAATTTAAAATTAAAATGAGCATCAGGAGTTGAACAGATATGTAAGCTCTAGCAATTGTTGTTACTGTATTACTTTTAAAAATAAGCATGTCCTACCCACGGGAGTGAGGACAGGAATAATGGCAACTTAGAAAATAGACTACTAATTGCACAGTTAATCATAAAGTAAAAGCATGTCCCGACATCTATACAAAGTCTATATCCAAGGAGACATATATGTCGGTGATGAGCTCGACTTGGACGTCTGTGTCCATCTGTGTACACAACACTGTCTGGCTTCCCAGCATGGGGACTGTTCACTCCCTGCTGGCTGAGGGTGAAGAAACTCACAGGACCATGATGGTTTCCACTGAGTGGTAAAATGCACAGGAATTCCACAACATTCGAGCCAGGCTAATTCTTGCTGCAAACTTTGATTTAAATGAAGATAAAGTGGTTTCTTAGTCAATATGTACATTTTTTCCTCTTAAAGGCATTGAACTTATTGTGTAGTTCTAAATCAATGTGCCCAGGTTGAATTTCATCCATCAACATCAAAGGAAAACACCTGGTTATGGTAAATCTTAAGTTTGCTATGTTTACATTCAAAGGAGATGCTGCACCTTTGGTTATGAATCTTCCAACATGCTTCTTCTGGAGCTCAATGTCCACATTAAAATGAACTGAAGTATTTTCTTTTCTTGAAGCCATAGCAGTATCTTGCAAAGGAGTTAATTGGTATGGAACTCTGGCTCCCTCTTCTGTTTATCAAGTGATTTTTTTCCAGTTCTGCTACATTTTTATTGAAGTTCTTTTTTTCAGGGATTATCTTTTAGATTGCATCAGCAACATCAAACAAAAGGTACTGAACACTCTAAAGGGACATGCAAAAAATGTGGGTCTTGCCCCTTGAAAAACTTAAGGTCTCAGAATCTGACAACTCACAGTCTAAGTGTTAAGTGAACAGTAAGTTACTGATGGTTTAAATCTATACCATTCAGGTCCTTTAAACCATTCATAATATGGAGATTATTCTGTGCCCAGCAGCTGTCATACCAATTTGCTCGATTTTTATAGTGAGGAATGTTTCCTGGGTCTGATGGTAACCTTGGCATAAAATCCCAGGGCTTCTAGCAGGAAAAAAATCACCAGTACCAACTCCATTACCTCCCTCCTCTGCATCTTATTCAAATTCCAAATCCTCTTACTTCCCAGGGGCTAAATATCCTCTTAATGCATCAGGCTGGACATCAAATAGGGATTCTTTAGTAGAATATATCCCTTAGGACTGGTTCTAGCTTCTTAAATCTTCCTTGTGAAACCTTCAAGTTGTATGGACTGTAATTCCAAGCATGTTGCAAATTTACCTATTGTTTTCTTTTATTCTACTATGAATTCAGAGTTAGTAGGTCACACTTGGGTCTTTGATTATTGATGTCTTGCTCATATCTGATACTCATTTGATGTCTCTGCCAGCAGGCCCTCAGAGTCCAAGTCAGCACATCTCCTAAAACGAGCACCCCAGTGCATCAGCAGGCATTGAATCACTTCTGACATGGCTGGGCCTCTCCCACTACCACCCTAGTAAGGCTGGGGTCTAGGCTGCCATCCTCCTTGGGCCTGGAGGAACCACTAAAGTCACCACCTTCACCTACCAAGTAGCTGCTCAACCCCATGTGCCACCACAGTCAAAAGTTGTCTATCACAAGAATTTGATGATCAGGGTGCCAAAGAAAACCCAGAGCCTGTTTGAATTTTGAGAAAATAGTTTTATACATGCATTTGTCCTTTCATTTTATTGGTAATGCTCATATGGGGGTTTAACTTTCAGAAAAACAAGCTCACTTTCTTTAAAAACAGGCAGGTTTTAAAGGGAAACTCAGGTATTTAGGGCCACTTTCTTCACTCTTTATGGAAAATCCCTCCGTTCTGATTATTCTCATAACCACAAAGGTCCTCCCACCTGCAGGGAGCCCTGTGGCTGGGAAGCCCCCACTAAGAAGTCAGCCCTGTGGGAAATGGGGTCCAGGCACCAACTCTATGGCAAGCTGTGAGACCACAGGTGGATAGAAAGTGGGCTCCTCCTCCTTCTGAGGACATCCTAGGGGCTGGAAGTGGGGACTGAGATGGGATCCGCTTCCTCACCATTTCATTACCACTGGACCCTAGCTGACCACCCTGGGAACTTTCTAGAGAGCCTCTTCCTTCCTTGTGGAGAACTGCCCAGTTGGGGGTTCTCAGGTCGCAGAGCTCTGGGGGTCTCCTCCATGACCTGGCCCTTTCCAGCTCACCACCCTCAATCTCTGCAAGGGTGAGGCTTCTAAGCACTGCCCACAGCCTGAGCCCCCATGAACCCTGGGCTGGTCCTGGCCCTGAGCTCAGCTAGGGGCTGCTATGGAGATGGAACCTTAGCTTCAGGTCTCCTCTCCCTACAGGCTCCTTGGCTTTGGGAGAGAGGCCATTTCTGCACAAATCAACCCATGCTAGTGCTGCTCATTTCTAGAAATGACCAACAGGCTTTCAGGGATTCTATGCTGCCTAGAAACTATGTACACCAGAAAAGCCATGTTTTTTGATACAATCTAGTGGGGCTACACATCATTTTGGAAGAGACCTCTTGATTAGGTTGTTTTCATGGATGTGCGACCCCATCCATTCAATGTAGGTCTAACTGGCTTACTGGATTCCTTGAAGAAGGAGAAAGCACAGACACTTGGAGACATAAAATGTCCTGGGAGATGCTATGCTAAGAGATGAGATAAAGAGCATGCCCTGAAGGGCCTAAGAGGGGACCCTCAGATGTTTAGAGAGAGAAAATGCTCAGTAATAGTCATACTGATCCACAGGAGCTGAGAGAGCCATTTCAGAAACCAACCCAGGAGATTACGACCATCAAATATTGTTGTGTGTCCTCCCATGTGACAGAGAACCCCCAGACACCACTGGCTTTACTTGAGTGAAGGTATCCTCTTGTACATGCCTTAAATTTGGGCATTTTCATGGCTTTACAGATGTAAATTTTTAGTCTTATAAATCCCCTTGGTAAAGGTAATCCCTTTCCAGTCGTATTAGCTAGGGTTCTCTAGAGAAGCAGAATCAGCAGAAGATATCTGCAATTGCAAAATGTATAAAAGTGTCTCACACAACCACGGGGATGTAGAGTCCAAAGTTTGTAGGGCAGCCACAACCTAGCATCTCCAAAGAAGGTTCTCAACAAACTCTCAGGAGAGGCTGGCTGGCTGAAGCAGGAAGCATGATTGTCTCTTCTGAGTCCTCCTTAAAAGCCATCTGGTGATTAGATTAAGCATCACTCATTGTAGAAGACACTCCCCTTAGCTGATTACAAATGCAATCAGCAGTGGATGCCAACATTGTGGTCATGATTTAAATTCATGAAATATCCTCACAGCAATAGACAGGCCTGTGCTTGCCCAACCAGACAACTGGGCACAACCACCTGGTCAAGTTGACACATGAAATTGACCATCACAGTCCACCCCTTGTCAACTTGGCAGCTATACACATCACCTTAAACAATACTTATCCTCTAAATAGAAAACAATAACAGAGACATATTTTTCTCATCTAACAATACTCAACTGTCCTGTGTACAAGTGGAAACACACCAAATCTATCCAGATACGGTCCAAGTCCTTGGGTTATATTTACTCTTAAATGTGATTCCTTACAGCTTAAATACTGTAACATGAATGAAACAGCTTGTCATATGATGAAGGGGACAAAATGAAGAGTAAAACAAAGATATTTGATTTATATATAAATACATAGATACCATTTACAAAGCAAGGAAGAAATATCCATACCGTTATAGTTCTCATTTCTGTAACTCATCATGTTGTCATAGTTCATGTATATCACTACTTTCTTCCATTACCCATTCCATGTTCCCTTTACCCTCAGTAAGTACTTTAGTTGGCCATGGTTCTTTGCCTGGTGGGGTGGCTCAAAACTTCAGGAATGAAGGTTTGAGCCATTGGTAGTCCTGCCTGGATTGGGTTATTGCAATTTTCCATTCATTTTAATCACAGGGCACGACAGTACTAAAAGACACCCTAGGGGATCTCTTATATTCCAGGAAAACTCTTCCTTACCTCAATTGTACAGTTGCAGTCTTATTTCCCCAGATAGTTAGGGTCAATCACCCCAGCCAGGAAAGTAATTCCAGGTGGCAGTCTTAGTTTCTAGTTCAATGGAATCATTGTTGTTTCTCCTGGTGGAAGCACTCCCCCTTTTGGAACTAAAATCTATAGACCAACCAAGCTCAAGATCGCAGGGACAGGAAGGAAAAATTTTCCTAGTGTATCACTAGGGGTAATAATAAGTGGTGACACTCCTACTTCAAGCCTTTGGTTCCTGGACCCATGGATCCTGGCTATGGGATTAACAGTACCATACAGTGGATGCTTATTCAGAGCTTACCCAGCCTCCTAGAGAACATCACCCCAGTCCTTCAAGGTATTGCCACTAGTTGGCATCAAAATTGAGTTTTCAAAAGGCCATTCCACCTTTCTATCAATCCAACTGCCTATGGATGATGAGGCACATGGTAAGACCAGAGAATTCCATGAGCATGTGCCCATTGCCACATTTCATTTGCTGTGAAGTGGGTTACTTGATCAGAAGCAATGCTATGTGGAATACCATGATGATGCCTAAGGCATCCTGTAAGCCCAAGGATGGTAGTTTTGGCAGAAGCACTGTGTGCAGGGAAAGCAAACCCATATCCAGAGTATGTGTCTATTCCAGTTAGAACAAATTTCTGTGCCTTCCATGATGGGAGTGGTCCAATGTAATCAACCTGCCACCATGTAGCCAGCTGGTCACCTCGGGGAATGGAAGCATATTGGGGTCTAAGTGTAGATCTCTTCTGCTTACAGATTGGGCACTCACCAATGGCTATAGCCACATCAGCCTTGGTGAGTGGAAGTCTGTTCTAGTTTGCTAGCTGCTAGAATGTGATATACCAGAAACAGAATGGCTTTTTAAAAGGGGAATTTAATAAGTTCCTAGTTTACAGTTCTAAGGCTGAGAAAATGTCCCAATTACAATAAGTCTATAGAAATATCCAATCAAAAGCATCCAGGGAGAGATATCTTGGTTCAAGAAGGCCGATGAAGTTCTGGGTTTCTCTCTCAAGTGAGAAGGCACATGGCAAACACAGAATTTCTCTCTTACCTGGAAAGGCACATGGTGAACACTGTTAGGGTTCCTCTCTCATTTGGAAGGACACATAGCAAACACAGCATCATCTCCTAGCTCCTTCTCCTGGCTTCCTGTTTCATGAAGCTCCCTGGGAGGCATTTTCTTTCTTCATCTCCAAAGGTCGCTGCTTGGTGGACTCTGCTTCTCATGGCTATTTTGTTCTCTCCTGCTCTCTCTGAATCTCTTTCAATCTCCAAAATGTTTCCTCTTTTATAGGACTCCAGAAGCTTATTGAAACCCACCCAAATGGATGGAGGCATGCCATCACCTAATCCAGTTTAACAACCACTCTTGATTAAATCACAGCTCCAGGGAGATGATCTGATTACAGTTTCAAACATAAAGTATTAAATAGGGATTATTCTGCCTTTATGAAATGGGGTTTTGATTAAAACACTACTTTTCTAGGGTCCATACATCTTTTCAAACCAGCACAAAGTCCATGTTGCTAAGCCCATGCATTACCTCCATCCTTACCACCATGACCACTTTTTTTGTAAGCCCATTGGGCAATGACAGGAGTTGCTGGGGAAAGGGACTGACTGGTACCCACAGAATGGGTCATCTTATCCACTTGATTATTAAAAAATGTTTCCCTTCTATGCACTCACATGGGACACAAGGAATTTCATGTTTTCAGCCCACTTAGAAAGATCCATCCACATACTTCTTCCCCAAACCTCTTTGTCACCAACCTTCCAATATGCTCTTTCCAAGTCCCTGACCATCCAGCCAAACTATTAGCAACAGCCCATGAGTCAGTATACAAACTCAACCTCTGTCCAGTTCTTCTTCCAAGCAAAATGAACAACCAGGTGCACTGCTCCAAGTTCTGCCTGCTTGGAGGTTTTTCCTCTCACCACTTTCCAGCAGGGATATCCTGGAAAAGAGTTGTAGTGCTGCAGTTCTCCACTTTTGGGTGGTCCCTGTACATCATGCAGAACTGTCTGTAAACCAAACCTGAGTTTTCTCTTCCTCAGTCGATTCACTGTAAGGACCTCCCCAAGAGGCCAAAGCTCTGGTCTGGGAAAGAGAAGGACCTCCCCAAAAGGCCACGTTCCCCTGGTGTCTGTCTATATAAATTGGAAAACTCACACAGTTCTTTCATAGTATAATGCACCTCATTATGGGTAACACTTTGTATCTCATCTTTAAGGGCCTGTTGGGACTTTAGTCTAGGTATAGGTCTGTAAGAAATAAGGGGTGGTGGGGGTGGGTCATGAAAAGAATTAGAAGTGTCTTATAAGCCATTTGCTTCAGGGCATTCATTTGCAGTTTCATCTGTTAAAACAGGATTAATCACTCTAGGGCTAATCCCTTCAGGCAGAGGTTGGGTGGCCAACTCCTCAGGGCAGGCTGGAGTTGGGGTGGCTATGTCCTCAAGGCAGACTAGTAGAGGACTACCTATGAAGGACTCAGCATGACCTAGGGCTTCAACCTCTCTGTGGACATCAGTATCAACCCATTTGTTGCCATCCCATTTTACAGGGTCCAATCAATGTCCTCACTTAAAGGCAGACACCATGCAAAGTTGAGATTTCAGCTTATGTTATAAATTTGCTATTCTAACAATGAGATCTTGAGTCTGATTTTCAGAGATCTCAGGTCTGTGGTTACAGAGAATAAGATTTTCCTTCCGGACACTCATAGAAATGTCTACATAAGTCAGATGGCGTGTAAGTTTCTCATTTGAAGTCTTCAGTTCATCCTTTTCAGTCATTAATGTATACAGTGTATCTAACAACAACCAGCCAACATCTCTCTACCTTCTATTTTCACAAAAGTTAGTAATGGTGTCAAAAACTTATCCCCGGGCGGCTGCCATGGCTCAGCAGGCAGAGCTCCGACCTGCCGTGCTGGAGGTCTGGAGTTCGATCCCTGGTGCCTCCTGCCCATATGCAAATTAAAAAAAAAACTTATCCCCCAGAGGAAGGCTGCTTATAAGTGAAGTATAAGCAGAATTCAATGGTGATATTTTGATGATCTCTTTTGTCAGCTCAACCCATGGATTGGCAGTGTCATCCTGATTATGGAAAACAGAATCTTTAGTGCCTTTGAGTCTAGTCAGAGCAGAAAACCAATCATAAAAACCCATTTTTAAGATTCTTTTTCTTAAGAACCACTCCTGGTACCAAGCTATATTAGTTAGGGCTCTTTAGAGAAACAGAACCAGCAGGAGATATATGTAAATATAAAATTTATAAAAGTGTCTCACATAACCGTGGGGATACAGAGTCCAAGCTGGCAGCTCCAATGAAGGTCCTCGATGAATGCTCAGGAGAGGCTGGCTGGCTCAAGCAGGAAGATTGATGGTCTCCTCTGAATCCTCCTTGAAAGCCTTCCAGTGATTAGATTAAGCATCACTCATTGCAGAAGACCCTTCCCATAGCTGACTGCAAATGACCAACATGGTCATGATTTAAGTCCATGAAATGTCCTCACAGCAATGGACAGGCCAGCACTTGCCCAACCAGACAGGCGGGCACCACTACCTGGTCAGGTTGATTCATGAACTTGATCATGATGCTGGTATATTGCATTCTGCCAGCTTTAGCAAGCTGAAACATCCCAACTGGGAAAACCAGACCACACCAACCCAGGCTCTGGGGTCATAAGCCTCAGACCCCACCTAGCCAATCCTGTCTCCCCTCTCCCTGTCCACCCCCACCTATCTCTGCCATGCTCTGCTAGAGAAAGCCTCAGCTTGGTACCCAGAGTCCTGCACTCCAGTTCCCACAGGGGGATCTTTTCCACATGGTTTGTTTCCTGATCTTCCTGGGCATCTGGTTCCTGGTTGGTGCATTGGGCCAACTGCCTTTCAGGGCTGCAGGGAGGGCTGAGCAGGAGGTGGCTGTGAGAAGACTTCCTTAAATGCAGAGCTCAATGCAGACCTGAAATGTCCCCACCATGAACAGTGCTCCAGGAAAGATGGAGGACAGTTCAGAGAGGCAAGGCAGGATCACAGATAGAGAGGGTCCCCACCTCACCCACACTCAGAGCCTCAGGGGTGGGTGAAATCCAGCCCACTGTGCTCTGTGGTCTCCCTCTTCTGCTGGTCTCTGCTGCCCTTAGTGGACAGCCTCCTTTCAGCTGCCACCAGCACTTGGGGGAAGAGGAACTGGGGAGGGGAGATTAGAGGATAAAGAGCAGAACTTTCCCAAAGCCCACCCTCCAGTTCCAGGCTGGCTCCACCCCATACCTAAAAGTGCTGGAACCAAAAAGTTCCAGGACATAGTCTTTACAACTACTTGTTCTACATCTTGAGCAACAAACTCTCCCACTCTCTGCCTCAGTTTCTTCATCAGTGGAAGGCCTTTTCCAGGGCACTGACTCAGTGACATCTGCAATGGGAGCCAGAACTATAAAATCTATAAAGTGGAGGAGAACTGGGGGGTTGCACCCCCAGGATGGCCAGAGGAGCTAGAGGAATTATGGTTCCCAGGGTGACAGACCCTGACTCTGAAGATCCTGGAACATTCCAGAACATTTGACATCTCCAAAAACTGATACTTTCACCCTCTGTTCCTGGCCTCTGAGTTCCTAACAGTGAAGAGTTGAAGATGAGAATGGCAAGGTGGCTGGAGTCTGAGGACAGGATGAAGTGAATATAAAGATAAGAAAACATGGACCTAGAAAACAGAATTCCCCAGGGGTAAAGGTGGAGTCTCGGGATAGAGAATTGAGTAGGAGATTGACCAGCAGCAGTCCTGTGCAGGGGGTAGTGCTGGCTGACCCAAGCATTAGCCTGGATCTGGGAGAGACACTTACAGGATGTGCACCAGTGCTTCAGGAAACAAGTGCCCAGGTGGACCCAGGGGTTCTGTCGAGCAGTCAGGGTGTCTGAGTCAGGTGTCTGCTGAACGGGACAGCTAGGCCCAACTCTTCCAGCCCAGCCTGAATCCAACCCTCAGCACATTTCAGGCCAGAGAGGGATGGGCAAGCCAGAGCCACAGCTGCACCTGCTGGAAAGGTGCAGACCATCCCTTGAGAGTCTCAAAGTTCCAGTGAGAAGTGGATGTATGACTGTGGTCACCATGAGAGGATATGGTCTGTGGTGGCATCTACCCAGAGGCTGTGGTGGGTGCACAGGGCTTGGAGTTGGGAGAGGAGCATCAGGGGCTGGCTCCAGTTAGTGGCAGCCCCTTGTCCTCCACAACATCTGGGCTGTCTGTAAGGGAGACCACAGTTTCCAAGCCCTGAGAATAAGGTGAGTGTCTCATCACACCAGAGAACTGGGAATGGAGCAGTTTCTGCCTGGAGGTCTGGGGTTTTTTCCTGTGCAATCCTCAAAGTGTGAGAAGTCCAAGGTCAAAGGCAAGAGTGGGCCAGGGCCACGGTGGATGGGGGAGAAGCTGGACTCCCCCAGACACATGCATGACATCGTTAAGATGCCCACACCCCAGTTCAACTACTTACTGTAATAGCTTGTTGAGATCAGGGCTCTCTGGCATTTATTTGTGTTATCCAGCTCTCAGCACTGGGCTTGGCTCTCAGAGTGGACAGATCCAGCCCAGAGTTCTAATGTGTTGAGTCAAACCATTAGGTCATGATCACAATGATCAACTTCATTACTTTCTTCCTCCTTCTAATTCTTCTCAGTGTCATCATCATTGCCAAGAACTGTGAAGTGTCCAAGATCTTACCCTACTTGCAAGCTAAAAAGTAAGCCTGCCACAGTTTCATGGATGCTGGTGGAACACACAAGGCTCCTGGTGTGTTCACAAAGGACTGTCTATTATTCACAGCAATAGCAGTATTATTTTCTCACACCAGCTCCCCAAACCCCAATTCCCCCAGGGTAATGCAAAAAGGGTCAGGTTTTACCTGCACACCTGAGCTTAGGGATCCCAAATTTTTATACTGGACCTTAAGCATGCTTGGCCTTAGGGGAACACTCTATCTTCCAAGGCTGCAAGCATGCTTGCTTTTTGCTCCAGAAGGAGATGCTATCTCTGTCTTCCGAGGCTGCTCAGTATACAAGCATCCTTGGAAAGAAAGTCCAGAAAAAAGTCAGTACCATTGCTCTTGATTCTTGTGGAAATGCTGTGAACCCTGGAGAGCTGTCTCCCAGCAATCATTACCTATATCAATGAAATGAAATGACAGGCTATTTGTTCCCACCTCCCATGGAAATGGCTTCCCCTGTCTTCATCAAACTCGGCAGGAAAGTTAAGGAGTGTCTGACTCAAAACGTGGGCTGAGCAACTCTTAAAGGAGCAGACTAGAAATTTAGTACACCCTGTCTGCCCCTTTATGAGCTGCTGAAACAAAAAGAGATGAGCAAGCCCTGGCTGGGCTGCATATCTGGAATCAAGCAGACATTTTTAAAGATCTCACAGCAGAAAAGGCAGCTGGAAAGCCAGGAGGACACTTGATCAGTGTGAATGACAGGAATTTGCAACCTGCCACTTCTTTTCTGGGCAACTCTGCGTTGTTCTCCAAAGTCAGGTGGCAGCAAGATTTAACACAAGCTGATGTTTCCTCTAACCACAGAAGATAAGCCAGAAGGCAAAAATAATGAGGATAACAACTACCAATAACCCATTGCCAGCATGCAGCTCTTCATGTCCATTATCTCAGGTTGCTGTCCTCCCTGCAATCCCATGTGGTGGCACAACAGAGACCTTTCCCCACCAGGGTAGAGGGTGAAGATGATGGAGTGAGGGGTGTGTAGGGCAGGTCTGACCACAATGGAAATAAGAGAAATCTTAACTCACCCAGATTCAAACAGTGTTCATTGAGCAGTTGAGCTGGCCTCTGGATTTTGAGTTTTCCCCATGCACCCATCAGCCTGATACCATATGGGCCTTTGGGATTAGGAGTCATAAACAACAAAACATGTCCTGGTGCTATGGAGGAGCCAGGCCTCAAGGTCAGAGCCAGTCCTGCCCCCGCTTGGCTGGGTGGGGTCCAAAGAGTACCCAATCTGCCCTGTCATCAGTTTCCTCATCTCCAGATGGGAAGAGACTCTTACCTCCTTGGATGAATGCATAAAACACCCAGTTGGCACCAGAATGGAAACAGCATCACTATCCTCATCATGCCACTATCCCCAGGCTTCAAAAATGACCCCAAACCCAAGCCCCCTGCCCTGCCCTCCCTTCCACCACTACAACCCACTTCCAACCACATTGAGCCCAGGGAGAATTCTCTAGAAACAAGTACAAACTTCCCATGTGAACATGTGATGCTAAAAACTCAGGGGCCATCTCTCTCTCTCAGCATGAGTCTGAGCCCTGCATTCATCTCCTATGGGCCTCGGGGTTCTTGCCTGTAAAACCCAGGGACACATGTCCAAGGTCACCTCAAAAGTCATTCTAAAGACCCACGTAACAGGAGACCCCTGCATTCATTCAAAATCCACTAAGCAAAGAAATTAAAACCACACAAAGAACCCAAAAAACAAAATATTACCCAAAAATATAGAAAACAAACAAGAAAAAAATAAAATGAAAAATATCAAAAAAAGAGGAAAAATCCAAGAGGGGGAAAAAACACAAAGTGAAAAAATGAGAAAAAAACATAAAACAAAAAGAGAAAATATGTAAAATTAAAAACCAAAAACACTTGAAGAGCAAACCAAATAAGGAAAAAGAACATTAAAAAAAAACACAAAAAAGAGGGTGGAAAATGACATAAACTCTGCTCTGCAGTGGTTTGGCAGACACTTAGGTCCATTAATTCTGGAGAGACCTTCTCTGCCCATTTTACAGATAAGGAAACTGAGGCACACCTCCTTGTTGAGGAGTGGGGAGTCTGTTCCCTGCAGGCACTGGCCTGGTGAGAAGCTGAGCCCATGGTACTGGCCCGAGTGCAGTTTTGAGTGGGGGACAGTGGGGGCAGCTAGAAGTTCCAGATAGAAGCTGACTCCCCAGGAAACCCAGGTGTCTGTCTCCTCTCTGAGGACACACCACCTCTGCCCCCTTACCCTGGAGGGCAGGGGCAGCTGTCTCTGTAGAAAAGAACCGGGTGGGGGTCCATGTGGGACCCCCCACCCCCATTCCTGGCTGTAGGACCCCAGACAAAGCACAGACCATCTGAGCTTATTTGTAACCAGCAACCAGGGAGGAAGGGACACTCATGAATTGCAGAAAGAAGTTTAAACTGTGCAACCATTTTAGCAACATGGATCAAGTCATAACAAGTTATATAAAAGTTTACATTGTGGAATTCCACCACTAGGAATCTATCGTAAGGGGAAAAAGTGAGAGATGTGGCCAAAGGGGTGACCCACAAGCCTGGTTAGTGCACCACTATTTATAATGGGAGAAAACTGGAAATAACCTAAGTAGCAACAGAAAGAGTGTGAGAAGATGCATGAAGGGACATCCTTCATTCAGAACCCTACATGGAACTTCAAATTTGTGTTTCTGAAGCATAATAGCATGGGGAAAGCTATTTCCTTTTTTAAGTATGCAATAGTGCGAAGTTTACTGAGTGTTTTAAAAGAATGTGTGCGTTTGCAAAAGCCTCTCATCTGAAAACATGGAAAAATGTTAAGGATGTGTCTTTGGTGGGTTGGGGTTACATTTGATTTTGATTTTTGCTTTATAATTGGCTGTAGCCTTCAAACCATTCACAAGAAGATATACTTTATTTTTGTCTTCTACAATAATTTTTAATACAAGAGTACCATGTGCTTGTTACCAAAAGAAAAATTAAGCATGGAAATATATAAAATAAAAAGTGAATGTTTCACCTTATCATTGTTCCCTCTTCCCCCAAAACCCAGTCCTCAGAGATAACACTGAGGGAAATGTGTTCTATACACTTCTGGACCATTTCCTATGTATGCGTGCTCCTGAAACACACACACACATGTGGATATTGGAGGAGTTGACATTTAAAAAAAACAAGAGCTATGTTCTACATATCATACTGCAACTAACTTTTTTTTTTTAGTTTTTATGCTAGTACTGGATATACAACCCCAAATTTCCTCCTTTAACCACGTTCAAAAATGTAATTCAAAGCAGTGGAACTAGCTGTTTAACCAACTTGATACTGATGTTTTATAGGTCCATCCATATGGATTAGAGGATCTTGTAAAGGCTTTATGAGTGTGCAAAATCAGAATGAACAGGAATTTATTTTATCATTCCCCTTTCAATGGACATGTAAGTTACTTTCATTAAAAAAGGATTACAGGTGGTTCAGTGATAAAAATGCTTGCCTTTCATGTGGGAGACCCTAGTTGGATTCCAGGATCATGACCCCAAAAAAATAAAAATAAAATAATTGCAAGTGATTTTGCAATGAAAACTGTGTGTATGTGTAAGGCACACTTACATGTATCTACAGGTTAAATCTCTAAAAGTAGATTTGCTAGGTTGAAGAGAATATGCTTTTGAAATGCCCATATGTAGAGCTTAGCTGACCTCCCAAAATCTGTTCCAATTTATAGTCACTACAGGGAAGGGCAGTGCCCTTTCCCCTCCATCCTAGCTGATCTTTTGTTTTGCTCAGGTGTGAAACATAGAACTGTTTACTACAGTTTTGTGCATTATTTAATCATTGGTGAAACACGTTTTCCTTTTGTATTTTTACCAACTAAGTGGATTTCTTTTGTGAATTGACTGGTTCCAATTTCACCTGATTTAATTGCCTGTGCTCAGATTGTTTGGATTCTCTTATGGTTTTGTAGAAACTCTATATACTTTGGATATTAACCCTTTGTCTAGTATATATGCTTGAATATTATCCCTGGTCTGTTTTATGGCTTTTGTTTATCAGGTCTTTCACTATAGGGCAGTTTTTAATGTTTATGTGTCCAATTGGTATAACTTCTCTTTTGTGGCTTTGGAAATTTGTGCCATGACTCGGAAAATCATCTTCATTTCAATATTATAAAATTATTTTTCTATATATTATCCTGGTAATTGTATCATTCTGGTGTTTTTTGATTCACATGGAGATTATTTTTTGTGGAGGTAAGAATCAAATTTTATTTTCCAAATGCACAGCTGATCATCACATATTTGTTGAATATAAATGCAACTTCTAGCAAATACTAATTTACTGATTATATACATTTCTTCTCCTGAACTCTCTCTGTGGTTCTATTGAGCTATTGGTCTATGCCTATATCAGATCCATATTGTTTTAATTACTTTATCTTTATAGTATGTTTCGATATCTGGTAGGAAAGAACCCATCATTAATATTCCTTTTCAAAATATCTGTCATTCCCCAACTTTATTCTCACCACCAGATTTTAGAGCCATTTTGCTACTTTGCACAAATAGTTCTTTTGGTGTTGTGTTTGTAATTTTACAGAATATATAGCTAAATTTGAGAAGGATCTTTACAATGTTCAGCACTACTATGAAGGAATATAATGTATCTTTATTCACTCGCTTCTCTATTATGTCAGGCTGTTTTATAATTTCTTCATGCAAACTTTAGACATTTTATGTTTACACCTAATAATTTTTATCAAAGTTGTAAATTTCCCCAATTTCATATATATATATATATGCATGTTTACTGCTAGTATAGAAGGGAAAACTACTGAGTTTTGTTTATTACTCTTTTATCCAGTCACTTTAGGAACTTTTGTTTCAGTTTTAATAGTTCTTATGCTGGTTCTCTAGGGTTTTTGTTGTTGTAGTTTTTAAGCAGACTATCACATCATCTGAAAAGAACAGTTTTCTCTCCTTTCATCTAATACTTATGACTCCTTAAAATTTATCTCACTTCACTGGCTAGAATTTCCAGAATATTTTCACTAATAAAAATGAGAGTGTGACTTTGCCTTTAACTCTTAAGGCTGCTGTAAGTTTCTGGGAGAAGATCCTCAACCAGTAATCATTTAACTTACTAAAATCCTGGATGTTTTCTTTCTTTAAGTCAAAAATAGTTGTTGAATTCATATTACTTTTATATTAAATTTTATTTCAAAGGCTTATGTGCACATTATACATACAAAGATGGTCCTACTGCTAAGGTAGAAAATGTTGGCCTCAGTGTGATGGATTATCATATTAAATACACAATTTAAATATACTGTATTGGGAAATAAATCAGGGTTGGCAAAACCTGAGGATTCTTGCAGTTACAAAGTCCTGGTGTGTGATTGAGAGGCTCTTTTTCTCATTATTTTAATGGTATTTTTATATTATTATAGAATGTTCAGGACAAAGAGGACAACTCAATGAGCTGAAGCATCCTGGGGTGGCTCCAGGTCCCTGGCTTAGAGAGAGAGAGCTGCTAAAATGAGGACACTGCCATAGAGCAAGGTGGTGAGGAAATGAAATGAGTGTTGTTCATGGTCTGTTGAGTTGGAAGTGCCTGGAAACATTCAGAAAGAGGTATGTGCAGGGGGTAGAATACATGTGAATTTGGAGTGGAAAAGAGAGGTTAGGTCTGGAAGGACAGATCTGAGACCCCTCAGGCAGTTGCCAGAGTGCAGGGTGCACAGAGAGGGGGGACCTAGGGTGGTGGCAGTACATAGGCTGGGCAGAAAGGGAAGGCAGACTTCATTAATGCATCCTGCAGGAATGAGGCACCATGGGGCCTGGGCCAGGCAGTAGCCTTGGCTGTGCTGAAGGCCTTGGCCTGAGAGGCTTCAGGGAAAGATTAAACAGTGCCTGGTGTGGGTGGGTGCTCAGTTGCTGATGCCTGATGGCTGGATGGACACATGGATGGATGATGGAAAACAGATAAATGGACAATGAATGGATGGATGGATGGATGGATGGATGGATGGATGGATGGATGGATGGATGGATGGATGGGTGGGTGGGTGGGTGGGTGGATACCTTGATGGTTGAACAGATGGACAGACAGATGGGTGGTTGGATAGATAGATGGAAAACAGACAGGTGGAAGATGGATGAATGGATGTTTGGAATGATGGATGGACAGACAGACAGTTGGATAGATGGATATGGCTAAGGCCGTGATCACCCCAGCAGTGCCCCACCCTCTAGAGGCTGGCTATCCACCCCTAGTGCCCAGGACATCACCTCACCTGCTCAGCCATGTACCTGCCATGCCCAGTGAGTTCCCACCCAGGCCTGATCTCCAAGAGGAAGACCCAGCTGCTGGCCCCACAGGTTTTGGTCTCATTCTCAGTCATTGCGGTGTGTCTTCGGTGGCAGGACCCAGCACACCGTCCTCAGTAAGTGGTTCTCACAGTCTTTTCCAGCCTCTCGCACTCTTCTCCTGTCTCCACAAAGTCAGTGTCCTCTCTCTGTCTCCTTCTGGGCTCCCAGCCTGAGGACCAACACCCCCTTCCGTTTCTCTGTGGGGTTCCGGGGAGGCAAGTTGGTCTTGGGGTAACTGGCAGGTCAGCTGCTACAGAAGGCACCTCCAGAGCCCAGCAGCTACTCACTCCTGGTCCCAAGGGCCTGGAGCTGGGAGTTTGGCCCCAGGACAGTTCCTTTCCCACCTCTAGGGCTGATTCTGGGGTGGGGGGTAAAGGTGTTTTTGATGAGAGGACCTGGGGGATGTGTTAAAGAAAGCCCTGAGCCCCTGGTCCTAGGCTGAGGACTGAGAAGGCTGCACAGGAGGCCTAGGGACACACCAGGGCTGGGTTGGGACCTCAGGTTCCGAGGAGGCAGGGGTAGCCCGAGGTGAGACTATAGAGGGTGAAAGGAGTCCAGGTTCCTCTAGGGATGCAGAGACAGTGAGACTGGGTGACGGGGCAGCAAGCCTGTCCCTCCTAGCACAGTGGTCAGAAAGGAGTGGGGAGGGAAGCCCAAGCACCAGAGTTCTGTCAGGCAGAGGCTCTTGGTTCCCAAGCTTCTTCACTGCTAAGGCTGTGCTGTTTCCCCTGCCACAGGGCTTGCCCCCTCTCCCTGCCTTCCACAAAGAGTCATTTGACATGTGGATGATGGCCTAGAGTGAATTAGGGATGCAGAGCATTACTCAGCCGTAAAGTAAGGCAGGGCTTGTGGGAGTTACAGATGTGGAGGTGGGGCTGCTGGGCCCAAGTTTGGGATTGAACAACCCCCAAAAGGCAGCTGAGGAAATGGATCTGAGGTTGGATGGTGTGGAGAGGAAAGTCAGGCACAACTTGGAAGTGCTCCCAGGGGCTGTAACTGAAGGGAGCCACCCCACTCACCTCAAAAGCTAGGATGGCCTGGCTGGGGAATCCCCTGGTCCCTGAGCAGGATGGGGTGCTCCAGGCTGTACCATGTTCCAGGCACAGGTTCGAGGCTCTATACACACCACCAGGACCATCCTGTGGGCTGGGAAGGGCACCCCAGGTCAGAAAGCAGGGGCCCAGACATGGAGAAAGTGGCATAGGGGTACATGGACCACAAAGGATGGGCTCACACCCTGCAACACTGTCCTGGGTGCTGGGACTGAGGCCCAGATGCCAGGAACACCAGGGACCAGGGAGGATCACCTGATCCTGTTAACGGGGAAATGGAGGCAGCCAGAGGTGGTGAGAAACCAGGTCCCTGGAGGAAGGACATTTGGAGAACAGCTTCTAAAGGGAGTGTTGGGTTATCTTCTTTCCAAGGAGCTCCACAGAAGGAGGGAAAAGTGGGGAGGGGAATGGGGAAGGACATTGTGAACATCCGCCGGGGTTTAGGAGGGAAAAGGCAGGGGGCTACCAAAGCTCTTGGTTCTTCCTCTGCACATCTCACATCAACTCTTCAACTGCAGTCAGTCCAAGGCTTCTCCCAACGTCCACGTGTTTCCTCCATCCCCTGAGGAGCTGACAACCAACAAGGCCACACTGGTGTGTCTCATCAATGACTTCTACCAGGCAGTGTGGATGTGACATAGAAGAGAGGTGGCAATGCCATCTCCCAGGGTGTGCAGACCAGCAGGACTTCCTAGCAGGCCACCAAGTATGCAACCAGCAGTTACCTGTCCCTGAACAGCACCCAGTGGAGGAGAGGAGACACTTACAGCTGCCAGGTTACCCACAAGGACAGCATGGTGGAGAAGAGCATGGCTGCTGCAGTTTCCTTAGCTCCCTGCACCTCCTCCTTCCCATGAGAGTCTGGCTGCAGGACCCTGGCAGGGTCACCCCCCCCCAAACCCTTCTGCCTAATCCCAAAACTCTCTCAAGAAAGGATCCTCATTCTCAATCATGACCATCCTCCTGGCTCATTTCTTTCCATGCACTTGGCAGCTCAAATCTCCCCTCTTCTAGGTTAAACAGAATCCATTATTTCATTTAGAAATCCTCCAGGTGATGGAGGCTGGATGTTTCCTTGTGGGGCATTTAATTGGCACCCTAGAAACTCTGAAAGAGGTTTCCAGAAGAGGGGTACTGAGGCCATGGTGGGCCCCCAGGCCTAGCCCCATCCCCTGCCCTGACCACCTTCACTGTGGGAACCAGGCCTGCCTCCAGATGCCACGACACCCTCTCCATGGTCACCATGGCCTGCAGGACAGTCTCCCCTCCCCTCTCAACATATGGGCCCCCACATTCCAGGAAAGAGCCCAACTCCTGGAGACTTTTTCCCTCTCTGGAGGACCTGTCCACCCACACCTGCTTGGCTCAGTGACCCCATGAAACCTCCCAAATGTTCCCCATTCTAGGCATCTGCCAGCTGCCTCTCCCTAAAACTTCATTTCTATCAGAGAACCTGCTCTCTGATCATTTTTTGCTTGTTCCTTATTTAATTTGCATTCTCTCTGGAGTTCTCTGGTTTGGGGGTTCCTTCTAGTCAAAGTGGAGCAGTCCAAGGGAATGGACTGCCCAAACCCCAACCCCACCCCACTGCAGCAGCTCCAACCCCAACAGCAGCCTTGAAACAAGCCAGGCCACAATAAGCCAGGCTCCTCCATACCAACCCTCTAAACCTCACTCTGTCCAGGTCCTTTTCCTCTACAAATGCCCCTCCCACTCTTGCCTCCTCCCTGTATGGAGCTGCCTTCCAGAATATGCCCACACTGCATGCCCTGCTCTGGGTGCTCTACCTCCTGCCCATCCTCCCTTCACCACTCCTGGCCCTCCTCTTCCCTCTCTATCTTCTGGGTTTGCCTCCTCCTCTGGAATGTCCTACAGATGGAGACACCACAGCCAAGAGACCCTACATGACCTGCCCAAGTGCCCACTTAGTTTCTTCCCTTGACAGTAGGTTCAAAGGTGTAAGAGCCAGAGGAGGAAGCCAGGAACAAAACTATCACACAAAATGTATGCCTTGAGGCAGGATACTTGCCTGTGATTATCTCTGAGCTCCCCAGGAGCCAATAGGAAGAAGGGAAATCAGGACTGCATAACTTCTACAAGATCAGAGTCTTTGCCTGAGGGAAATTGGGGTACTTAAAGTGGAGGACAGATGGCTTATGCCATCATTTAAACATGGGGCCATGTGTTCCCTGAAGTCCAGCATTGCTGGGCACTATACACTCTCAGGGGACAGCCTTGGGACATTGTAGGGACAATGAGCCAGTACTATCAACCATTGCAGGTGAGTTACTCTCACTGTCATCACCACATCATATCGCTGGGTTGAGGTTGGCACAGACCCTGCCTCTCCAGTGGACTCTGACAGGATGAAGAAGGTGGGCTCTGCCAGTTTTTGTTTGCTCTAGTGACCAAGCCTGGCAAACCCCTGGGTTGGGTCCTTGGGATGAAAACCCATTGCCCAAGGCCACACACACTGCTGTCTGCCTCCCCCATGGTGTCCCAGTACTCTGAGCTGCCATTTTCTCCCAGGAACCCACAAAGGATGGGATATTCCAGTCTGTGTGGTGCACAGCATCGCCTAATTTCTTCCCCAGAGCATGTTATATATGGGAGCACATCTCAATCCAATCCCAGATGTTGGTGGGAAGACCAGCTCCAATGCACAGCCATGCCTCCCCAAATTGTGCGATGAGGTTCTTCAGCTATGAGGATGAGGGATGCAACAAAGGTTGTGGGTGAGAATCAAGGCCCAGCCCTGACCAGCCATGCAGGTTACTGAGCTCCAGTTCCCCCCCATTTGGGGCTCTGTGGTGTGGGCCCCTAGAGGTGATCATGGAGAGGCCAAGCTGAGTGTCACAGTGAGTCCCTCCCTTGGCTTGTTTCCTTCCTGAAGCTGTAACAAATGACCCCTAAATGAGTGTCTCAATGCATCACACATGTATTGTCTTACACTTCTGCAGGTCAAATCTGAAATGAATTCCACAGGGTGACAGTCAACCAAGGTGTTGGTAGCTCTGTGCTTCTTCTGGGGGCTCAGTGGGGGGATCTGCTTCCTTGCCTTTTCCAACTTCTAGAAGCAGCATCCATTCCTGGCCTCATGGTTCTCCCTCCATCTTCAAAGCCCACACATGTGGCTTCTTCAAATCTGTCTCTTCCACACACACACACGCCTGCCCACCTCTCTGTTTCCATCTCCACATCTCATTCTCCCACTCTGAGGCTCCCTTGTTCCCCCTTTCCCTTATGTGGGCATGTTCCAGCTTACTAGCTGCTAGAATGCAATATACCAGGAATGGAATGGCTTTTTAAAGGGGAATTTAATAAGTTGCAAGTTTGCAGTTCTAAGGCTGAGAAAATGTCCCAATTAAAACAAGTCTATAAAATGTCCAATTTAAGGCATCTGGAGAAAGATACGTGGTTCAAGAAGACCGATGATGTTCAATATTTCTCTCTCGGTTGTAAGGGCACCTGGAGAACATGGCGCCATCTTCTGGCTTTCTCGTGGCTCTACAAAAAGGGACTCTCCAAAATGTTTCCTCTTTTAAAGGATTCCAGTAAGCACCTCCATCTTCAATGGGTGGAGACCCCTCTCCGTGGAAACCATCTAATCAAAAGTTACCACCCACAATTGGGTGGGTCACCTCTCCATGGGAACAATCAAAATGCTTCCACTCAGCAATATTTAATAAGGATTAAAGGACATGGCTATTCTGGGGTCCTCCACAGATTCAAACTGGCACAGGGCACTTGTGATAACATTGGCCCTTCCTGGTAATGTGGGATGATCTCCCCCAATCAGGAGCCTCACTCACATCTGCAAAGTTCTCATTGCCATGTCAGCTGAGTTTCTAGGGATTGGGACATGGGCATTTGGAGGCCATTCATCAGCCAACTCAGCTCCACTTTCATGACCTGTGGATCTGGGAAAACTTCTCCCACGGTCCTCCCCCTTTCTTTGTGCCCTGCCCAGGCCCTGGTGTGGCCCAGTCTTGGGGCCCTTCCCAGACCAGGCTCAATCCGCCTTCTCCCTGGTCTCCTGAGACCCCTCTTCCCCTAGGGTCACAGAGAAGGAATTTTTATTTTTGCCACAGCTTTGGGGTGTTTCCTTCCCACCCAGCCTTAGTCCTTTCACTGCTCTAGGAGGAAGACCCTGCGATGATCTTCATCTGATGGAGGAGATGCCACAGTGAAAGCCTATGTGACCTGCCCAAGGTCCTAGCAGGACCTGGAACCAATGCCTGCCCATTTGCAGGCACCCAGTTGCCCTCGTAAGCCAGGTCTTTCTACTCACCTGCTCACTTTCCATCTTCTTCCCACCTCCACTCTGCTCTGTCCAATTGAATGTCCTGAGTGCTTAGAACTCACCCAGACCCAAGCCCCTGCCCAGGATCCACAGCCTCAGGGACAGAGGAAACCAATTCCTAATGCCCCATCCACTTCCTTTGTGTCAAAACTCAGGCTCAAGTTAGGGAATTGTATATGCATAATGGGCAAGGGTTTCTCTCTGAGGTGGTGGAAGCTTCTGGTAATGGATAGTGGTAAGGGCACCACAACATAATGAATGTGACAAATCCCATTGAAATGGTATGCTGGGGAGGGACTGAAATGTGGTATATATGTTTCCACAGTTTAAAAAGTAATAATGACTAAAGAGATGATAACAACTAAAGGCAATACATGATCTTGATGGGATCTAATAATGAAAAATAAAAGATCCCAAAAGACATTATTGGGACAAATGAAAAATAAGACTCTAGACTGTAAGCTTTACATCAATTTTAAAGTTCTAGAGCTTGATAACTGCACTTAAGGTGATTACATAAGTGAATATCCTTGTTCTTAGGAAATATATATGGCAGTATTAAGTGTTCAAGGAGAATGATATGTAAAACCTGCTCTCAAATGCTTAGAAAAATTGAAAAATAGAGATAAGTAACTGGATAGAAAGATACAGATAGACAGATAGTTATAGAGAGAATCAATAATAGATTTGATGACAGATGAGATGATAAATAGATGATAGATGAGACAGATAATAAATGAGAGGAGAGAGACAGAGAGATGACATGAGAAATAAGAATTCCTGGATCCTGAGAGAAGCAGCTGGAACTAGGGTAAAGGACCTCCTGCTAGGGACTGATCCTCCCCGGTGAGGGACCACCATAGTGCAACAGTGACTGTCAACTCTCAGCACCTGGAGCACTGGACAAGTACCTGGTACCAGGCTCTGAGATCTGGAGTTGGACAGGCTTGAATTTCAGTCCCTGATTTAGCCCTGGCAAGGTCTCCAAAGCTCATGGACAAGGCAAGGTAAGGGCAGAGGAGACCTGACTCCAAGGACCCTCAGGCCCTCAAGACAAATATCCAGGAGGGAACAGCCATCCCTGAAAAATCAGCTCATGGGAGTGACTTGCCCTTTTGGATGCACCTCCCTGAACCTCCCCTGCCTGAGCCCCCTCAGTGAAACCTCAGTAACAACTCCTGTCTTGGGTCTAATAGTGTTCCCCCAAATTCATGTCCACCTAGAACCTCAGGATGTGACCTTACTTGGAAATAAGGTCTTTTCAGATGCAAACAATTCAAGATGAGGTCATACTGGATTAGGGTGGGCCATAAATCCAATGTGACTGATGTCCTTAGAGGAAAACAGAAATTTGGACACATGGACACAGACTCAGAGGGAAAATGGCCATTTAAAGACCAAAGTAGAGACTGGAGTGATGCTGCTACAAGTCATGCTGGGGTTATCAGGAGCTGGAAGGGTCCAGGAAGGCAATGTGGTTTGAATCATGCACCCCAGTTTGGACAGGCCCTTGGTTTTGATCTTCATTCTGCTGGTTGGGAACCCATTGTAGAAAATTTCTCCTCAAGATGTTACTTTAGTTAAGGTATGGCTCAGCTGAATCAGGTTGGGTGTTCATGTGGATGACTGGAGTCCTTTATAAGCACAGTGAAAACCAGATGGAGAGAGAAGCCACAGGGCAGCCAGAAGCCAGAAGTCTACAGAATCCAGAGAGAAGGAGAAGACACTACCAATGTGAGGAAAAAGCTAAGGACTAAGGATGGCCGGCAGCCAGCCCCAGAACATCACAGTCTTCCAGGAGAAAGCATAGCATTGCTGACACCTTGATTTGGGGGTTCTCCTGGTTTCAAAACCATGAGCCAATAAGTCCTCATTGTTTAACCCCACCCATTGTGTGGTATTTGTTTTAGCTGCTAAGAAACTAAAGCAGAAGTTGTTGTGGGTTGAATCGTGTACACTCCCCACCAAGAAATATGTTCAAGTCTTAACCCCCATCCTACCAATGTGAGCTTATTTGGAAATAGGATCTTTGAAAATGTGAT
This sequence comes from Myrmecophaga tridactyla, assembly GCA_004026745.1. Taxonomy (NCBI): domain Eukaryota; kingdom Metazoa; phylum Chordata; class Mammalia; order Pilosa; family Myrmecophagidae; genus Myrmecophaga; species Myrmecophaga tridactyla. Next base: position 112,052 of record PVIY010001072.1, read on the forward strand.
TAATTAGGTGAGGCCAAACTATAGAGTGGACCCTAAGCTAGTATGATTGATGTCTTTACAAGAAGAAGAAAAGTAACACTGATGCAGAAAAGATCCTGCAGAGTTGGAGATATCTAGAAGCACTGGAGAGATGCATCTAGAAGCCAAGGAACACAAACAATGACCAATAAACACCAGAAGCCAGAAGAGGCAAGGAAGGGTTCTCCCTCCAGGTTTAAGAGGGAGCACAGTCCTGCCCACCTTGGTTTCAGACTTCTCATATCCACAACTGGGAGACAATACATCTCTGTATTTTAAGCCACATGGTTTGTGGTACTTTGTTATGGCAGTGCTGGGAAACTAAGACATTTTTTAGTAAAGTGTTTCTCACTTTTTGGAATGGGTATGTTTATCCAATACCTATCCCACCATTGTATTTTTGAAGTACATCACCTTTTTTCTGATTTCACAAGTCCACAGATGGAGAGGAACTTTATCCCAGGACAGAAACCATCCCAAGTCTCACCCATAATGAATTAAGATGAAATATTTGATGATGGGTTGATGATAGAAAGGTTAAGACTTTGGAGGATGTTGGGATGGAGTGAATTATTTTGCATATGGGAAGGACATAGACTTAAGGGTCCCAGAGAGGGGACCATTAAGAGTTTAATTTTTGCCTCCACAAAAGACATGTGAAAGTTCTAGCCCCACGCCCATGAATAGGAAATTATTTGGTAATAGGGTCTTTGAAGATGTGATGAGTTAAGATGAAGTCAAAATGGATTATGGTGGGCCCTACCCCAACATGGCCAGTGTCCTTATAAGAAGGAGAAATTTGGAAACACATTCAGACAGAGAGGAGAGCACCCTTGTAAATGGAGATGAGAAAGAAGACTATGAGAAGATTGGAACAGAGACTGGGGTGATGCATCTGTAAGCCAAGGAGCACTGAAGATTGTCATCAAGAAGCTGGAAGAGACAAGGAAGGATTCACCCCTACAGGTTTCAGAGGAAGTATAGCCCTGCTACTCCTTGATGTCAGCCTTCTAGCCTCCAGAATTCTGAGGCAATTAGTTTGTGGTAAATTGCACCCTAAGAAATTATGCATCGCCTGTCCTTGCAGTTACAGTCATTGAAAGCTGCTCCAGCCGACTTCCCACAGATCCCTGAGAGCTGTCAACCAAGAAATAACAAACAACTGCTAGGCCACAGAGGCATTTATTTGAGGGTCTTAGAATTGCAATGTGGAGAGCACAGAATAGCAATCCAAATTGTGTCCCCTCTTAGCATTTCCAAGCACAGGTTTTTAAAGAAAAAGAAGATGATCACATAAAATGTTTGTAATGGGTGGATATTATTCAAGGTGCTCCAAATGTGCTTCAGGTGAGTTTACTGATTTCTTTTATCTCATGGCTTGTTGATGGTGTCCAGAATCCTTAGGGTTTGAGGAGTATCATTGAGTTGAATCCTAAGGCTTTGGCAGTTTGTGGTATCTGGCTGAGATGTGCACGAGTGACTGGGCCTCCCAACTCCATTTTAAATCTCTTGGCTAACAAAAATAGAGCAATAATGGAGTAAAAATAGAGTAACTCTATTTTCTCTTATTTCCTTTGACAGAAACTGATGTTGATGCTGGGGCTGGACCACCTCACACCACCCCATGAGGGTCTGGTGGTCCCAATCTATATGGTATCCAGGTGATCTGAACCATCCACAGTGCTTTCCAGAGTGGCCCTGCCTGCCTGTAACCAAGAATTAAGAATTGACAGATAACTATAATTACTGAATCATTATAAAGATGCTTTTCTTACTTCCTCATATATTGTAAAATGACCAAAGGGAAATGACTCAGATGACTGAACTGTGGCCAGCTGCCTTGATCTCTGATAATGGCTGTTTAACTATATGGCCCTTATCTCATGATGTAAAAACCTTGTGCTTGGCCACACTTATATCCTCTTACCTGCTTTTCAAATTTAGAGTCTTATGATTCAAAAAGACAGCCCCTGATGTTTATTAATGAAGGAATGTGAGTCAGTCCAGAGTGAACCCACCCCAATTCTTAAACTGCTTTGCTGGACAATGTTGGATCTACTGAAATGGGTTCTCCTGCTGTGGTAAGGTAAGTCACCTATAAGTGACATATCTCATTGTAATACTGAAAATCACATCCACAATCATATTAAGACCAACATTTTCTTACATATGTTCTGTGGTTAAGCATGTAACCAATCTGCACATGCTCAATAATTAGATAACCTCTAACCTTGTCACCTTGAGCCACTGTGCTCATTATCCTAAAACCTGCCTATGACAGTTTGAAAGGATGTATGTACCCTAGAAAACCCATGTTTTAATCTTTATCCCATTATATAAATCCAGCAGTTTCTTCTAATCCCTATTCAATATTGTATGTTTGAAACTGTAATTAGATCATCCCGCTGGAGATGTGATTCAATCAAGAGTAGTTGTTAAACTGGATTAGGTGGAGATGTGTCTCCACCATTTTGGGTGGGTCTTGATTAGTTTATTGGAATCCTATAAAAAGGAAACATTTTGGAGAATGTGAGAAATTCTGAGAGAGCAGAACTACATAGTCATGAGAAGCAGAGAGCCCAAGCAAAGGACAAAGTGGGAGGATTAACAGTTCCTGATTTTAAAACTTATTATAAAGCCACAGTGGTCAAAGCAGCATGGTAGTGGCACAAAGATAGAAGCATTGACCAATGGAATTGAATCAAGAGTGTAGAAATAGACCACCAAATCTATGGTCAACTGATCTTCACCAAGGCCCCCAAGTCCACCAAACTGGGACAAAATAGTCTTTTAAATAAATGGGCGTAGGACAACTGGCTATCAACAACCAAAAGAATGAAAGAGGACACTTACCTTACACCCAATACAAAAATTAACTCAAAGTGGATCAAAGACCTAAATATAAGAAAAGAACCATAAAACTCCTAGAAGAAAATATAAGCAAACTTCTTCAAGACCTAATAATAGGAGGTAGCTTCCTAAACTTTACACCCAAAGCACAAGCAACAAAAGAAAAAAATGGGAACTCAAAATCAAATGCTTCTGTGCCTTAAGGGACTTTGTCAAAAAGGTGAAGAGGCAGCCAACTCAATGGGAGAAAATATTTGGAAATCACATATCAGATAAATGTTTGATATCCTATATATAAAGAAATCATACAATTCAACAACAAAAGAACAAACAACCCAGTTATAAAACAGGCTAAAGAAATTAATAGACATTTTTCTGAGAAGCAAATACAGATAGCTAAAAATCACATGAAGTGGTGCTCATTTTCATTACCTATAAATACAATGCAGATCAAGACTACAATGAGATACCACCTCACACCTATAGGAATGGCTGCTATTAAACAAAAAGGAAACTACAAATGTAGTTTGTAGAGACATTTATGCACTGCTGGCAGAATATATAAAAGTGTAGCTGCTGTGGAAGATACTTTGGTTGTTCCTTAGAAAAATAAATATTGAGTTGCCCTATGACCCAGCAATACCACTACTTGGTATATACCCAGAAGAGCTGAAAGCAGTGACATTTACACACAGATGTTCATAGCAGTATTATTCACAATTCACAAAAGATTGAAACAACCCAAGTGGCCATAAACTCATGTGTGGATAAACAAAATGTGATATGTACATACAATGGAAAATTACGCAGCAGTAAGATGAAATGAGATGATGAAGCATATGACAATGAGGTCAAACTTTGAGGACATAATCTGAGTGAAATAAGTCAGACACAAAAGAACAGATACTGTATAATTTCACTTTTAAAACTTACAATAGAGGTAAGTTAACTAAGACAGCATAGTATTAACAGAGATAGATGGATAGACAGATGGATAGATAGTGAATAGATAAAGTGGAATAAAACAATACATCCAGAAGTAGAACCATACAAACACAAACAAAATTTGGTCTAAAATTTAAATTTTCTGTGGCACACAATCTAATGTAACCTATCTGGTCAATTTATTTAAACAACCTAATTACATGGAACCTGGAATATGCAATAAGATCTTATTATTCTGTACAGGTCAACATAATACCCAAATACAACTCAAAGCCTTTAAACAGAAAATAAAAATGTATTTGCAAAATCTCCCTGAGGAATTGGGGGGAAAGTAGAACTATTAAAAGTTCCCATCTTGCAATTCCTGATATTTCTGTAGGCATTAGGAACTCCCAATCTAATAAGCCAAGCCTTCAATCTTGAGGCGTGACCTTATGAAACTTATTTCGGCAGTAGTGAACCTAGGTCTGCATGTAATGATGTCTAAAACTCATCCCCAGAGAAACCGTTACGTTGCTCAGATGTAGCCTCTCTCTATGGGGCAGCTCTACAGCTAAACTCACTACCCTCCCTGCTATATGGGACTCCCAGGAGTATAAGTCTCCTTGGAATTGTGGGACATAATTCCCAGGGATGAGACTGGCCCTGGTGTCATAGTATTGAGAATGACTTCTTGAACAAAATGGAGAAAAGTAATGGAACAAAGTAATGTTTCAGTGGCTAAGAGATTTCAAATAGAGTCAAGAGCTCATTCTAGAGGTTATTCTTACGCAGATTTTAACCAGATATTTCAAACCACAGTATGCCATGCCCCAACCAAAAATATTCCTTAAAACCATAGAGAGTGGTCTGGGCTCTATCTAGGTCACTAAATGAGTTTTTCTTAGTAAGTTTATTTTCTCAGAAACTTAGGGCCTCCAGACTGATCCAAGACCAGATAAATCCTGAAGCCCAGAGGCACCAGTCTGTCCAAGACATCAACCAGGTTCATTCCTCTACCCCCTTTCCAGTGCAAAGAATTTAAAATGGTCATTACCCAGATATCTCTGAAGACTGACAGAAAGATCAAATGAGGGGAAGGAGGATTAACTGAGAAATCAGGATTTAACAAAGGACTGTGACTTCTGACTCATCATACAGACCTTTCTTTTTCAGAGTCTAGTGTTTTGGAATGGCCAGAAGGAAATCTTGAAGTTGTTGAGCTGTAATCCAGTAGCCTTGATCTTTGATAATGGTTGTATAACTATATTGCAAAGAAACAAAATAGATTCATGTTTTGATACTATAAAACCATCAGAGTTACTGCAGTTAGAGGAAACAGACTTTTAGACTGCTGGGCCATCTAATAGGCTTCACGTCTAGCAATAAACTTCCTTTCTTTGAAGCCCTGGGCTCTCATGAATTGGTATTTGAGCATTCAGCAGACTTTCAACCAGTGTCATGGTTTTGCAGCAACAGTCTGGTCCCATTTGTAGCCCCGGGTCAGCACTCAGGTCTCTCGGGATCACTCTGCTCGTGACCCCCAGTTCCAGAACCAGCTCTCAGGCCCCAGTGGCTCAACTTGAAGGGCCAACACTTCTCCAGGTGGAGCACACTGTGGGGAAGGATGACTCAGGAGGTAACACAGACTTGTGGCCTGAGGATTTCATTTTCCATAGGAAAGAAATGGGGCCACTGCATGTGTGGCCAACCTAGGGGCTGCAATGGGAGCCCTTAAACCTGGGCACAGGACACACAGGAGGGGGAGGAAGCCTGATTCCCTGCTTGGCTCTGGGTCCCAACTACCCAACCATCATAGCCTGGGGCCTCCTTCTCTCTGAAGGGCAGGGACTGAGGGGTCAGGGGAAGGTCTGTGATTTCTTCCACAGCTGAAAAACCAGAGCTCAACACAGCTTCCTGTACAGGAGGAGTCCAGGGGAGGAGAAAGGGCTGCTGAGTGGGGGCCTGGGGGAGGGGAGGGGAGGGCAGGAGGTAATTGGGGACCTGAGGAGGGAGAAGGGAGGGTTTCTCTGGGGCACTGGGAGAGGGAGGGCTGGGGAGTTCCCAACTGAGCTGAGCTGGGCTGAGTGACTCTCCTATCTGACCTGTCCTTCTTCCAGGAAGTCCCTGAAGCACTGAGAGTGCATGGCTTGGCCAGGCCTGGACAATTGTCACCCTTCTTCTCCCACCAGTATTTGCTGAGGCCAGAAGCAGTGGGAAGGGGAAGGGTCCTGCCCCACCCTGGTCTTCAGGGGGACACAGGCCCAATGGACAAGCACAGCTGACCCAAGGACCCTGATATTTACCCCCCAAGCACCCACTTTCCTACACAAAGGCCCAAAGCCAAGTTGTCTAGGGATATAAACTTCCAGGGACCGAGACAAATTGTACACTACACACTCATCACACTGTGATTCATACAGTGAGTCACTTGAACATGGCGGTGGTCAGAGGGACACAGTGCAATGACAGTCAGCTGGACAGAGAGAGTAAGTCAGCTGGACACAGCACAGTGAGTCAGCTGGACACAGTGCAGTGACAGTCATCTGGACACAGAAAGTAAGTCAACCAGACTCAGCACAATGACAGTCAGAGGGACACATTGAGTCAGCTGGACACAGCAAGTGAGCTGGATACAGCACAGTGTAGTCGGTTACACACAGTGAGTCAGCTGGACATGGCACAGTAACAGTCAGCTGGACACAGCGCCGTGACAATTACCTGGATATAGTGAGTCAGCTGGCACAGTGCAGTGACAGGACACAGTTCAATGATAGTCACCTGGACACAGTGAGTCAGCTGGACATGGCATAGTGATAGTCAGCTGGACACAGTAAATGATAGTCACCTGGGCACCGTGAGTCAGCTGGCACAGTGCAGTGACAGTGAGATGGACACAGGGTTGGTGGCTGGTGGCCTGCCCAGATCCTGGAAATACAAACCTCTCCCCACCACCCAGGGTCCAGGACCAGAGCGGGCTGGGAGAATTCTCCCTGGTTCAGCTGGGGTTTCAACTCAGTTCTGTTGCAGATGTTGTGGTAGTGTAGACACTGCCCAGAGCATAGTTATACATTCAGCATCTCCTCACTGGGCTGGGGACACACCAGTGGACAACACAGGGACAGGTCTGCTGGGAAGATTCATGCTGGGTAAGGCAGGAATAAATTGATGAGTGAATGGCATCATGTATTCAGTGATGAGATGAGTGCTGGGGGAAATGAAATGGGGGTGGGGGACAGGGACATGAGGGCCAGGACCTGAAGAGGAGGCAACCAGTCTAGGAAGAGCCCTAGTCTCAGGATCTGGTCCTTGAGGCTGAGAGTTGGTGGCCAGGGCCCAGCCTCAGTTTCCCTTTCTGAACAGCTGGGTGGATGCTAATGTAAACTGCCCTGGAGGGAAGGGACTGCTTGATGGCAAATGGATGTTTTGCAATCAGCAAAGTCCTCTGCACACTTGTTTCCATGGTTGCTTGTTGTCACCATTATCATTGAGGTGTTTCAGCCCTGGTCTCAGGCCAGAACTTCTGCCACCCTGGGCACCCACTCCCCATCATGCCCCACTCCACCCCCACCAACCAGTGCAGCTGGCCTGGTGAAACCAAGAGTCACTGACACCCAGAATTGCTGGGGAAACTCCATAGGACCCAGCTCTGGCAGCAGGTATTTTCTCCTCTACTTGGGGTGGGGGGGCAGGGTGGGAGCTCAGACTCCAGAAACTTCTGCCAGCCCAGTGGGAGCCCACCACTGTGACCACCCAAACCCCCATGCTCAGGACAGACCCAGCCAGTTAGGGTCTTGAAATCCCAGCCAATCAACAATCAGAAGTGTATCATTTGTTCTGGAATATTCTATTGGGGGTGGGGCATCCTACCCCATCCCCAGGACTCCCCAGGAACCATTTTAAATGCCAGGTATGGGGCTGTAGCTGACCATGGGGCCCAGCCAGGCACTCGAAGCTCAGGGGAGTCCCAGGGGGCAGTATTGGCTAGAACTGGACATTGGACTCCTGCCCACTGTCCCCAGGTACAGTACTTCTTGGGGTGGGGCGGTGTAGCAACTATGGGGAAGGGGAGAGGACATGGCCCTCACAATCACCAACCTCAGAATCTGAGGCCTGAGGTGACAATGAACTCAGAAACATGGCTGTCTCCAAGAGGTCTCATGGGGTGAACAGGAGCTTGGACTGATCATTCACTTGTCTGTCTATCCATCTATCATCCATGCATCCATCTGTCCATCCATCCATCCACCCATCCACCCATCCACCATTCATCCATCTGTCCACCTGTCCATTTGAGGACCCACCCTAAGGTCTCCTAGGGGCCACACTGTGTGGGGTCCTGGGATCCTCATGTCCCAGGCAAGGCAGGCCCAGCTCAGTCTAAGTGAGACCTGAAATGTGTTTCCTTGTCCACTCTGGGGATATGGGGGCCTGAACACTGGGGTGGCCAGGAAGCTTGGCCCTCCCCAGCCTGGAGCTTAGCACAGAGGAGACACCACACTTTCACCCTGAGGATGACACAGGGCAGGGGGATGTTAAGAGTCCCCCACTGTCAGCAAAGGTGAAAGGTGGCATGAGGCCACAGCAGTCTCAGAACAGGGCATGAGCCGAAAGGATGTTCTTGGGACACATACAAACCAGGAATCTGACCATCAGCTGTATATCAATGTTAACCAAGTTCTTGGACTTGGTTACTGCCCTTGGCTGGTTACATAAGTGAATATCCTTGTTCTCAGGGATGTGCATGGGCATATTAAGTGTTCAAGGAGCATGATACATGCAACCTACTCTCAAATGTTTAGACCATAGGCAGACAGATGATAGATGGATAGATGGATGGACATATAAGAATGAGAAGGAAAGGGTGGTGAATTGTGAGAAGCTGGTGGTTCTCAGGTATCGCCTGTCATTTTGTCCTACATCAGGGTCTCTGCACATGTCCTTCCACCTGGAATACATGTCCTCTCCTTCCACCCCACTCCACCTGGCCAATGCCTCCATCTCCAGCTCTCAGCCTTCCTTGTCCTCCCACCAGGTGAGTCTTCTCAGTTATACAATCTTCCAGGACTCCCTGTTTTTCCTACAAAGCTTTGTTCACAGTTGAAATGAACTCTTTGGGTAAGTGTTAGTTTAGTGCCTACCCTTCCCTGTTTTGTTCCCAAGGCCTCAGACACTAGCTGCCTTCTAGAATAATGTTCTAAATGATGTCTAGTGCTTCAGTAGATGTACAAAGCACAAAAAGGAAGGAGGCAATGGTGACTCCAAGATTTTGAGATGGGATGATATTGCTATTGCTAAACAAAAGCTGCACTTAAGGAAGGGAAGCCCCCAAGTTTTTGTTTGAAACACCTGAAGGGCCCGGAGGACACACCCAGGATGAGATATTCAGGAGACAGTCGGGGCAATGGTGAGAGATAAGGATTGTGGGTATAGATTTTAATAAAACTTGGTGGCCCTGGGTATCTGGGTGGTGGCGGGGGGTCGGGTTGGAGTTCTCTGAATAGGTTCTATATTATTTGTGCAAATGTCCTGTAAATTTGAAGTTATCTGCCAACATTACCCCCTAAAAAACCAAGGTGAGGGAGTCAGATCCCAGGGCTGGAGAGGCTCTGGGAGGAAAGGGCACCCTTGCGGGGGGTCAACATGAGTAGAGGCTCACAGGGGATAAGTGCAGCACCCCTTCTCGCTGCAAGTCCTCAGTGGAGGGCTGCACACCAAGACCACACAGGGTCCCCTTCCTGCAAGACCCCAGCCTCCTGCATCCCATACCACCCAAAGAGGCTCCTTCCCTGGGTCCTCTGACCTTTCTCTGGGCCAGACCCTGCCAGGGCAGGGAGTGGGAGGGAGGGAGAGGGCCCAGGCATGTCCTTGGGGAGGTGGAGAATCAGATAGAGCAGTGGGAAGGCACCGAGGATGCTGGGAGCCAAGCCCAGGCCAGCTGCCCCAAAAGGACATCATGGGCAGGTACAGGGTGGATGCGGGCAGGGCTGTGGGCAGGGCCAAGGCTGGGGTTAGATGGGGGCATGCCAAGCCACCCAACAGGCCAGAGAGATGTAGTTGGGGAGCCCCCAGAGGGATGGGGAGGGGCTCAGAAGGGGCAAGACTGGGCAAGAGGCCTTCAGGTCAGAGTCTGGACAGACCTGCAATTGTCAATGGCAGCTGCACCCATGTTGGGGCCTCACTGAGCTGGGTCATCACCTGCAACCATGGATGAAACTCACTGACACCTGCTGAGTCACCCAGGCTTCTAGGCTTGGCCCGAGGCGAGGCAGGAGTGGGGAGGGGGATGAAGTCAGGGGGAGGGGATGGGGATGGAAAGAGAGCCCCTACCACTGCTCTAGGGAACCTGACTACAATTGGCTGCCCCTGGGAAGCCCCAGGCTAAAGCTGACCCCACGGTGGCCAAGACCAGAACTTGAGGTGCCCAAAGGGGAGAAAGAAGAGGACTCAGGGAGGGGATGGCCAAGGCAGCAGGAGGGAGTGGCCAGGGCTCTAGAGTCCCAGACCCGGGCCGTACTGTGGTAGGAATGAACCAATGGACACACTAAGGGGATGGGTTCCCACTTGGCAGGAGGGGATCTGGGCCCTGCATCTCTGCCTGGAAACACGGCCATTCTCACCAGCCACCCTACTCAGAGTAATTTATCAGGGTCCACTCACTGGTCAAGGGCCCAGGGATGCCACCTACCCAACAGGGAAATGCTGAGGACAGGCAGGGTGGATGTCCACAGTGGGGAGAGGAGGTGTGGCATATCCAGTGGAAACAGGCAGGTTCACAAGGGAAGGTGGTCTGAACCCCCTTTGTGGGAAGACATGACACTATGCAGAAAAAAGTCTAGAAGAATCCACACCAACCACTTAGAAGGGGTCACTTGGGTAGTGAGGTCAAATGGTTTATTTATTTTCCCTTCATGCTTTTCTGCATTTTCAGATTTCTCCAAGAATGGGTATTTGTTTTATCATCAGAAAACAAAATAGTAAACTGATTTGTATAGATAAATGATCCTCTAAAAAAGGTTGTGTTAGATTAGAATGACATCTGGAAAGTCTGGAATACAAGGTCATCCTAAAGAGGACACAAGAAAAGAAGTGTGTGTGTGTATCTACATACATACCTACATCTGCATCCTCACCCATACCCTTATCTCTATTTATTCCCATATCCATACCTATAGCACATCTGTGTCCATATCTGCATCTGCGCCTGTATCCAGACCCTCCATCTGTGCCCATATCTGCATCCACATCTGTATTTAGACCCATACTCATATTTATTAATTGGGGCTTCTTGTGGGTGGTGGACCCATAGGTAATTTTTATTTTCATTTTGCATATTTGACTTTTCTAAGTTTTTAAAATAAAAATTATACATTTGTCTTGTATTGATGGGAAACAGAAGTTTTAAACCTAATTATGTGAGTCGAGGACTGTGACCTAGAGCAGAAAGGGGCAGGAACCCAAAAGCTGCCCCTTCAGGCTGCCCAATTTCCACCCCAGCTCCCCCTTTCAGGACCCCCATGGACAAAGGAAAAGCTGCTGTCCCAAAAGTGTGGCCCTTTCAGGTCTCCAGACTCTACTTATCTGCTGCAGCCCCAGCCCAGGGTCTGGTACATCCAAGGCTCTCACTAAACTACATCACTCCATCCACCTACCCACCTACCCACCCACCAAACACCATCCAATCACCTCCACACCCACCCACCCACCCAGTCACCCAGTCACCCACTCACTCACCCACCCATCCACTCACCCTTCTACCCACCACCTTTTTATTCATTCACTCTTAACACTTTTTCCAAAGAAAAATGTTTTAACAGTCTTATCACACAGAGCTATGGCTTCCCAGGATGGTTGCAAATCCATCTCTACAGATCAGCCAGATTCCATTGAATTAGCTCAGTTAGGGGACACTGCAGCGAGTTTTGAGGTTGCTCTGGAGTTTCAAGGTGGAGGAACTTTTTCAACCAGGAAGGTGATCATATCTTTGGTACTTATAGTTCTGCATTTTTTTAAACCCAAGTCATCACATTTTGATTGCATCACTGATATTCTGAATTCCGATGTCAAAGCTTTGCTAATGGGGATTCAGGTTTCTTTGTAGAGGTTGGTGACAGTGGTGATGGCATTTTTGGAGGGAACCTAGAGTGCAAGTACCAGCTGCTGCCACACTGGGTCTTTGCAGAGCAGGGAAATGGTGACGGATGAGTTCTGGAAAAGTTGCCACAACTTCTGGAGCTCGGGGAGCAGCTGCTTATCCTGCTGGTCCTGGCCAGGCCTTGGTGCTTTCACATGGAGAAACAGTGCTTGGCCTGGGTCCTGGGTCTTGGCCTGGTCTCCTCCTTTGGCTGCTTCACCCTCAGCAGCCTCCCACGACCTTGACACTGCCACAGCTCAGGTCCTGCTCAGGTCCTGTTCAGGTCCTGCTCAGGCAGTACTGACAGACGCACCCTGGGGAAGGGACCTGTTGGCCCAAGCCATGCCCCATGGCCTCCACAGCGCGGGAAGACTCCACCTGTTACCTGCCTAACCCAGATCGAGCTGGAGGGTGCAGTGACCTGGTCATAGCCGCCTGGACCTTCCCACTGCAACCCCATGGCTCGAGGGCTCCCTAGGATGCTGCTGCTCAAAGCCCCTGAGGCTTCTTTCTGCACAGCCCCCTTAATGACTTTTGATTGCTTGGACTCATATTCTTTCTTTCATGATTTTTGTAAAATTCATCTTATACTCCAAATAATATTGTTGTAATTTGTATTAATATCTTTAAGTAACTTTATATACAGCTGTCAGCCTGATATTTTATTTCTTCCTGAGAAAGGATATGTTTGTGATGTAACATACTAAAAAAACAGTATTCATCTATATATTTTATTTAGTTTGTGTAAATTTTAGAAAATAAAAAACATGCCCCTTTATCCATTTCTTGGCATTACCCGTGTCTCCTAGAATTTTGTGCCTGTGATATGAATTTAGATGCCAGTACAATTTCCAGTAATTTTTCTTCTTTCAAGATGCTCTTGTCTTTTATTTATTCTTAGTGTTCTTGCTTTCAGTTTTCTTTTTCTTCCTATAGTATCCAGTTCTTTCACATAGTAGCAAATGTCTTATCTTCCTAGAGGATCTGTAAATATTTGTTTCTGTTTTACTATTCTCCTATTGTAGGTTGCACTCCAAATATATATTTTTCTTTCAAGGATCAAACTTTTGTCTTCTATCCATTTTTTCCTGTAGCATTTGTGATCTTTGTAAATATCTAAGAAAGTAGGATTGTATTGATTAGTATAAGCAGCTAAATTTTGCTTTCTTTTGCAGTTTTATGCGAGGCAAATTTCATTTTTTTGTTTGTTTAATTTAGTTTTGCTTTTATTGTAGCCAATTTTCTTTGGAATATTTTATATATGGAAAGGATGTCAAAATGAGCAATTAAGAAAATGGACTGCAGGTTTAGGAGAATTCAAGATCCTTAATGTGCATTTTTGAGTTGCTTTAATTTACATGGACTTCTTAAATGAAAGAGAAAGAAGTGATGAATTGATTTGGATACCAAATTTTTATCTGTGAGCAGATTTTCTCAGTTAACCTCCTTATTTATGGACCACTTTCTTACTCAATCCATTGCTGTATTTGAAAACACTGAGTTTAAATCTTTTCTGAGGCTTCCCAGCATTCCACCCCTCCCTGGCAAATCTGCCCTCCTTTGCTATCAGAACTGCAAATATTTTCTGAGCTTCTGTGCCCAATAAATTCTTTGTGTGGAAACAGCTCACATCTTCTTTTTTGCCCTCCTACTGTCTGTGTTGTTATAGGGATTATTTATTGATATTTGCTTATTGTGGTGTCAGGAGATGAGAAATTAATACTTGTTTCAAACTGTCATATGAAATGAAAATTTGCTCAGGCATAATATTATAAATTTGTTTCTACACTTCTCAACACAATTTATTGCTAAATATACATTTTCAATCCTCAATTCATGGTCAACTACATTTTATGCCACTCTTCTTTTAAATTTGCTATCATTAATCTAATCAATAAATTAAAAATTTGACCTTTTGGTCCTTGCATTTAAACAATGCTGTTATTTAAGAAGGAGTACTCTAGAGAAGTAATTACTTCCTAAAAACACTTGTTTTTGGTACTGATGGATTTTTTTATCATTTATAATTTTACAGTTTGTCAAAATTAGATGAGGATAGGAATAAATTGTGAAAGAAAAGCAGAAGGGAAAAGAAGGTGTAAAGGAAAGTGGAAAGGAAAAAAAGAGAGGAAATAAAAGAAGGAATATAAATTTCACTGGGTAATTATAAATAGAAATTTTGACAGAGCACTCAATGAAATAAAATATTTAAGAACAAAACTATGATCCTGTTGGCAGTTTTACTTCCTTTCCTCTTAAAATTGTGGATATGGTAAACATGCTTGCTGTCTCTCTTGTTGAGTTTTAATCAGGTGAGATTCTCTGATCTGAACTGATTAATAGATCTTTATACATCTTGGGAATTACAGAGGTAAACTTTTTGACTATCAAATAAAGCAGAAAGCTAAAAAACTTATGGCTTTGTTATAATTATAAGTTGTTACTCTACATTAAAAATATGTAAGTAAATTCCAGATTCAATATTGACTTTTGGAAAAGTAACAGATTTCAAAATGCGAATCAGCCAATGCAATATTCAGGCAATATTTTGGAATAAATAGTATTGGAGTTTCAATTTGTAGGATGATGTTTTATTTTTAATATGTGTTGTATGTTTTTTCTATGCATGCAATAAAAAAATAAAATAGTCAGGACTTCATATTCTGCAAAATGCAAATACAAGCTATTTCATTTTCTGGCAGGAGAGATGGATAACCAATATAAGGAACAGAGCTGATTTTCTATGAATTTCTCACTATGATCTCATAATTCCACTTATCTATAACCAAAAAAGTAATGTCTTTGGCTCCAGCTAAAGATAAATTGTTTCAGCTATAGCTTCACAGTTAGTAGACACACACACACATACAATAGGTGAAAGCAGAGGTACTAGAGTACCTTCATGACCATACCACTTGACTTTTCCAAGTTGTTTACAGTATCTGATTCATTCAATGACTCACATTTTTCAAAATTTCATAACAAGACTTCCCTTTCTTTCTCCTTTATTTCTAAGTAAGGATTACACTTCTATTTCCCAATTTAAAAGTATTTTAAGGCTTAGGAAAGTTAGAAGAATGGCCTTCCCACAAGAGAAAATAAAGTTGTTTCATACTGCATTTCTTCATTCAAGTATTTTACACACTGAAGTATCTGAGAATCTCAGCTACAGGTCTAAGTTACCCCAAAATCGTAGTTTCTGCAATAGTTTAGAGAACTGAGGTCAGCTGGGGATTTGATTTTGAATCATGTGTATGTCTACTTTTCCAAACTTCAGAAGAGTCATGTGGCTAATTTTGTACTCTAACATGATATAATAAAATTCAATACGTTTCACACCAAACTGGGACTTTTTAGACTTTTCATTTCCTTGGAAACCATCACATTTTCCTACTCTCATTGTTTTCCTGTAATTGCCTAATTTCAATTATATTATCTTATAATGTCTAATTTAGAATGAACTTTTATTAATTGCTCCCAATGTTACCTTTCCTCTATAGCAAAATATTTTATGGAGATGAATTAGTTCATTTTAATTAATCCATTAATTTAAACATCAATTTATCATCCCTAACTATCAAATAGGAGACTAGAGGTGGCATATACAATTGTATGGATTAAGAAAACCATTTATGTTTTTCAAAACTTTGCAATTTAGAGAGAATAACTTTCAGTTTACGTGAGTATAAACACAGGGGATTAACAGAAGATCAGAATTAGTAAAGTTGGGGAGGTTGTTATGGAGGAATATCTGGTTTAAAACATTTAGAAATGATGAATGGAAATAACACAGAGAATGTTTTGAAAACCTAAGAGAGAAATCAGTGAAAAGATAAGGGATTATGATGGATTACCATCATGCTTGAGAAACTGAAGTTTGTTTACTTTAGTTACAGAAGAGCAGCTTAGCAGAGGATTAAGGAAAGATGACTTAGACACAATATCTGAATCCACATCACAAAGCAATTAGATATTCTTTGCCAAGGAATTTGGCTTTTATCCTGAAGGAAACTAGATGCCATAAAAATATTATATCAGGAATAATATACTCACACTTCCTTTCTAAAGAAATGTCACTATAGAAGGATATTTATGGGATTGTCATTGGTTGAAATTTTGAACCATTAAAAAGTTAATTGAAATATTTCTGTAGAAAATTGTGTGGAATCTGAGAAGAATTCATAATAGCCAACTACTGGAAGCAATCTATTTGTCCACCAACAGGACAAGGCCTAAACAAATTGTGGTATGTCCATATACTGGAATGCTACCTACTAATTATTTAATGAACTAATGATACATTGCATCACATAGATGCATCTCAAAAGTTTCCTCTAAAATATGTTAAGGTAGATCAATTAAGCCAGACCTAAACTGTTACATGCAATATGTTTCATGTTTGAGAATATATCGAATCTAACTGATGATTTTAGATATCAAATCAGTGGTTATCTCTGAAGAACAATGATCAAAAAACTGCAGGAGTGTTGCAGTTGTCAAATTTGTAAAAAAACCAGAGCACTCTCCACTTATTGAAAAAATCAAATAAAAACTAAATACAGAAGCAGAGATGGATTTGGAAACATTCAGGAAATTATGGTGAATTTTAGGTATATGTAGAGCATCTCTTTTAAAATTCTGATTGCATTACATTGGTTAAGTAATTTAGGCTCAAAATTGAGCTTATAAAAAAGATTTGAAATTCATCAGCATATTTGTAACTTCTGAAGTCATGAAAGAGAAGTAAACAAGACTAAAAGAGATCCCTGGAGAAAAACAAATATAAATAACCAATGAATGAGAGGGTCAGAAAATGGAGAACTGTGTTTATTTTTCTTGGAAATATTTGCCCTATATACAGTGCCTCTTTATACAGATATTTAACTTAATTTCAGAATAGTCTTTTTGTATTTTAAAATAGTGTACATTTCCACAGGATGATGATGCCTTTAGAAAAAAATAAATAATTTAAAGCAATAAACTATAAGTAAGTATAATGAATATATTTAAGGTCTACTCTGAATACATTTAGCATTTCATCAAGAATTATTGTATAGTTTTTGTTTTGCAATAAATGGCAAATTATATGCCATAAAACTGGGACTACATGATGTCAATAGAGCATGGATGAATGATAAACAAATTTTACCAGATGGAAAAATGCAACACATCTGGGAGGATGTGACTCTTGAGTCGGACTATGAATTAATATGTTGATAGAGGGTAATATAATGGACATTGAGGGTAGTGGACACATTACAGACAAAGCAAACATTTGAGCAAATTCATGAATTTTTGATAGACACCTCTATAAGATGGATCCAGAATAAGAATTCTGAGATTCAGAAGCTGAGAAAGTAGGCAGATGAGAGCATGATTTTGTGAAATGAAGGAGAAAAGGCAAAACCAGGAAAATATGGGAGGATTACAGGAATTCAGGTAAAGGAGCATGGATAGGATCAAGCAATGAAGAAAGAAATGCAATTGAGGCTGTCTCCAAGGAGCTAGGTAACCAATTGTGATTGGGGTAAAAGGTATAATGAGGAAGAAAGATGTGGCCAAAATATTTGTGTCATTGAATTAATTCTATTTCTAAGAGAGGATCCAAACATAAGAAATAGATTCATTTGGTAATTCAGCAAATATTTACTCATATCCATTTTTGCTAGGGATTGTGATGAAGTTGATATATGATTTTTATATTTTCACACTGAGATTTGGGTTGTATGGGTATAATACCTGTATATTATAAAAGTGTGTATGATGCTTTCATATACATTTTAGGACACATTTATTAGAAAAATATTAATTGATTATAAACCACTCATAATTCTACTGCCAAAGAAAGTCATTATTAAATTACTGATGCCTTTTTCAATTTCAAAAACATAGATATGTTATACCAATTTTAATATTATTTTTTTAAATATGTATGTGTATATACATATATGTGTAAATGTCTTGGGATCCTATAGGTCTTATCTCAAATTAAATATGAAGTCTTCTTAATATCACATTATCAACTATGTCATTTATCTCCTGCATATCATTGCCTCCTGCCATAATTCCTTTAAATTTTTATCTACTTTGAGTGTTTTAGATACTAGTTTCATCCAGTTACATAATATATTAAACATACTATTTCATTTCAGTGCAATTTCATTGAATGATGTTCAACTTGGAAAATTCTTACTTATTCTAAATTTAACTTTACATTTTCTAGGTATTACCAAATTTTCATGTTATTGCTGTTTATAACTGTAGTTCCTTCCTCTGTCTAAATTTATTTCATGTACACTGAGAGATGATGAAGTAATCTCTTGAAAAGTCCTTACCTTCTTCACTGGTTTTTTCATATTTTTTCTGATCTATTAACATCTGATTCTTATGAAGAGTATCATGCTTCTACTACCCTTGAACCAGAATCTATATTATTATTATTATTAAAAGATATATAATATATGGTAAAGATATGCTCCATTTTAATAACTTTTTCTTAACATTACTAATTTTTGTTTTTTCTTATACTTCAAAAAATTGTAGTCATGTTCCAATTATGCTTTTTAAATAAAACTAATAATTTCATCACCATTATAAAATGGTTTATAGAAGATTTCATGTTTATATCATATTGATTATCCTAAAATATTTTCTTCATTCATTTCTTTCATATCCCTCTTTTGATGTAATATTTATGTGTTGTATATATAATTGTGCCTCTTTGAAAGGATGTATGCAATCTAGAAAAGCCATGTGTTAATCCTAATCCCATTTTGTAAAAGCAGCCATTTCTTCTAATTCGTATTCAGTACTCTATGCTTGAAACTTTAATTAGATTATCTCCCTGGAGTTGTGACTCAATCAAGAGTGTTTGCTAAACTGGATCAGGTGAAGACATGTCTCTACCCATTCTAGGTGGGTCTTTATTATTTTACTGGAATCTTATAAAAGAGGAAACATTTTGGAGAAAGCAGGAGATTCAGAGAGAGCAGAGCATGACATAAGCATGAAGAGCAGAGACTCCACAAGCCAGCAGTCTCTGGAGATGAAGAAGGAAAATGTCTCCCAGGGAGCTTCATGAAACAGGCACCCACAAGAGAAAATTAGCAGATGATACTGTGTTCACTACATGCCTTTCTATATGAGAGAGAAATCCTGAACTTCATTGGCCTTCTGGGATCAAGAAATCTTTCCCAGGATGCCTTAGATTGGGCATTTCTATAGACTTGTTTTAACTGGGACATTTTCTTGGTCTTAGAACTATAAACTTGCAATTTATTAAATTCCCCTTTTTATAAGTTGTTCCATTTCTGGTATATTGCAGTCCAGCAGCTAGCAAATTAGAACAATAATATACTCAAGACTTGAAATGGGGAAATTGTATAATATTGATTCTGTATCAATGTAGAAGGTGAGCTCATAGAATATGCCAAAGCATTCATGAGAAAGAATCAGAAGGATGAGAATGAGGGAGAGGATGGAGTGGCAGTGCTTGCTTCTGGGAAGTGAGCAGAGACACAAGAAGCAGCCAAGTTTCACAAAAGACATTGAGTCCTCATGTCACTGCTCAGTTTCTATAACTATGCTCACATTTAGACAATAGACATAAATTTCTTTTGATTTCAGCAAATATGTCATGTATGAAAGTCTACTGAATAGCAAATGCCTTCCCCAAGGAACACTGGAGCTCTGTGCAAAACCAATTCATTGAAGCACCTTTGGGGGGCAGACATCCACCTGCAGAAATAAAGCTCTTCCTAAAGTGCCCCAGTGAGGTAGTGTCTGTCAGGAAAAAGGGAAATGATGGGCAGGAGCCCAAATCATATATTGTCTTTGTATAATTTTGTCTGAGACAAACTCTGTACTTGATCCTATGAAGAGTTCCAATGAAAATTATCAAATGCTGTTTTGTTGTTTTGTTTGCATTTAATTAATTTTGGGAAAGCTAAAAAAAGAAAAAATATTTATATATTGCCACAGTAAAGTTGTAAATTCAGAGTTATGAGTAAAGTTTAAAGATGCTCACAGATAACCTGGAATAAATTTCAATTACCTAAATTTATTTTTCATTTTTCCCTTTTCTAACCTCATTTGACTTCCAGGCATCTGGACATGCAGTCTCAGAATTGAATACCAACTGTGAAAATCCAGTTTAGATCTGGGATAACTCCTTGGAGAAAAATAGCTTCATTGGGCGTACTCAACAATGTAACCATAGCTTCCACATGATGGAAGGTTTCTCTGGAAATATGTTATATTAAATAATTCCACTCTATATCATTATATTTCATCTGTTGACCACACACAGAGGAGCACCAGAGAGGAGCTTTATCCACTATTACCTATGTGAATTAGCTGTGGTTTGGGGATCTCATGAATGTGATTGGCCTTTTCTTTTTATTCCTCAGCCTTTATATTATCACAATGTTTGTAACCTGCTCCTCATCCTTGACACATCCATGCCTTCATACTCCAGTGCATTTTTTCCTGTGCCATTTAGCTGGTGTTCATGTTGGATACATGAGTGTCATTGCTCTCCAGCTTCTGTGGGAGGCTTTGACTGGTGGTGACACTATCTCCTTTATTGTCTGTGTGAAGCAGCTTTATGTTGTTAGTGCTCTGCTCACTGTAGAGTGTTTCCTCCTTGCTATTATGTCCTACAACCACTATTTAGCCATCTGTTGGCCCCTGAGATATGCATTACTTATGGACAGCAGGACCAGTATGAATTTAGCAGTTGGGTCATGGATTGGTGGCTTTCTCTTTCTGGGAGCTGGGTGAATTTGGTTGCCACACTTTCCTTCAGTGGTCCTGACATTATTGACCATTTCCTCTGTGATGTCTATCACTGGTGAAGATTTTCTGCATTGACACTACAATGGTACAGATGGTAGCCTTTGCTTCATCATTTCTGTCACTCTCTCCCTTCCTTTGGACTATCTTATCTTACTGCTTCATTTTGTCTTCCATTTGGAGGATTTCTACTTGCTTATCCCACTTGATTGTTGTAAATGTGTTCTGTTGTGTACTGGTTTTGGTGTACATTGCACCACCATCAAAAAGAACACTCATTCTGAACACAATTCTCTAATTCTGAACACAATTTTCTAAATTCTGAACACTGTGTTCACACCCTTTTCCATTCCTTAGTTTACAGTCTGAGAAATAAGGGGGCACAAAATGCTCTGAAGAAAGGAACAAAATACTGTTCAGGAGGTAACCAGGACTAGGAAAAAATGTGATGTAGAGCATTTAGGAACCGTGATAGAATACTTATATAATCCACAGCTCAAGGGCACTAAAAAATCAGTAATAATAATAATTTAGAAACTAACATCAATAAGTAAAACATCAAAATAATATTTATGAATTTTCCATATAAGTGGCATTAATGTTACATCAGGTTTCACAATATAAAATAATATAACTACAGTATATAGTTTTAATTCTTTATCAACTCATTTGTCATTTATCCTCAAAAATATCACAGAAGACAACAGTTTTTCTATATTAGGCATAAATGAATGATTGCTTTTAATATTTCCCAGTGCCTCTTATTATCATGGAAAAATCTGAATTCAAACTGGATTTTAAATACTTGATATTAGGTTTTTTCTGTTTTCCTCATTAATTTATATTTAAATATTAATAATTTAATTTATATCTTGAATAAAATAATTAGAAATCACCATGATGTTTGGTTAATCTTTATAAGAGTAAATACTAAACTAAAAAATTTAAATTAACTAGCATGAGACTGGTTTACACAGTGTAATAATGTTTTAAGATTCTAGCATGCATTTTATGAAAATGGGGTTGAGCAGCCTACTTTAATATTGCTTTTATAGTTGCTTTATTAATGTAAAATTAATTAGCCTTTAATTTTATTGTTCTGAAAAAGAAAAGATCGCTTATATGAAAGCTTAAGATGATAACCAAATTTGAGTGTTTACACTTAGGTTATCAGCCTCATTAAAAAGTTAGAGTAATAATGAAAGTGTTCAGTTCCAATAAAGAAAACCATAATAATGGGATGACTGGGAGCCCAGAAATTGATGTACATGTGTGAGATACCCAATACATGAAAGAGGTGAAACAAATTCA
This sequence comes from Myrmecophaga tridactyla, assembly GCA_004026745.1. NCBI lineage: Eukaryota > Metazoa > Chordata > Mammalia > Pilosa > Myrmecophagidae > Myrmecophaga > Myrmecophaga tridactyla. The sequence continues at coordinate 134,082 of PVIY010001072.1, forward strand.
TGAGGAGAATAATATGCTTTTTAATGAATGGCACTAAGATAGTTATATATCCATATTTTATGGAAAAATAAAAATTAACTTAATATCCATACCTCACATCTTACAAAGAAATAATTTTCAAGCTGACTGTAGATGTAAACAGGAAAGCTTTAAGATAACTTTGGAATTTTCTTTATGATATTGGAAAGGGAAATATTTACTTAAAAATAACATTATTTTGGAAGGAGAATATGAGTTACTTGGATTACATTAAAATGCAGAATACCGGCTCCTCCTTCATCAATAAATACGCTTGGGGAAAATGCAAACCAGGGAGATACAGACAGACAGAGAGACAGAGAAAGGACATATTTGCAATCCATAAGATATAAGGTTCATTTCTAAAATACGCAAAGAACCCCTACAAATTATTAACAGTTTTACAGATAACTTAGAAAGATATAGGCAAAAAAAGTGATTAAAAACATATGAAAAGCCAGACACAAAAGGATATATATGGTATGATTTTGCTATTATGGCCTTGGTAAATATAAACTCAGGGGCTTAAAATCTAGAATAAATGGGAACTTGAGATACATAGAAGCTAGAGATGGGTGAATGGTTAGCTAATGAGGTTGAACTTAAATGTTAGGGAATAAATAGAAGTAAAGGCAGTTCATTAGAGAGTTTATAAGAAATATTACCATATTGAACATGAGCATTATTGAAAGAGGTTGTATAGAGCTACATGCCCCACTGATTTACACTATGAATATAAATAAGTTCTTGCATGTACTAATGTAAAGGCATGCATCTTGTACAAAGAGTAATAACAGATGGGTGTAGGGGGAAACTACTACTGCATTGTATGGCCTATATTTAAAAGGAAGACATTAACAGTACCACAGAAATACAGAGGTAAATAATTGAGAGGGGAAGGACAAGAGGTAATGGAGGGATTGGATTTTCTATTTGTTGAGTGTGTGTTTATCTGTTATTTTCCTCTTTGGGGCAACGAAAAGTGTCTAAAATTGAGATTGATGATTATACAAGGGTGAGGATAATGTGAGCACAGATTGTTTATTTGAGCTTTATGCATGATGTCCATGGATGGAGGTGACTGAAGAATATGTTGACTTAGCAGCAGAATGCTGCACTTTGGGCTATACATATGATGGAATATTGTGTGGATACAGAAAGGAACAAAGTTGTGAAGCCGGCAATGAGGTGAATGAAACTTGGGGATATTAGGTGGTGCAAAATAAGCCAGAAAAAAAACATAACTAATGTATAGTTTATTTTAGAAAATACTGATTAGATTTTAAGCTCCTATAGCAGTCACATTTAGTTTGGACCTTTAAATATTACTTCTAGATTTTCTTGTGTGTGCTTTTTCCCCCCCTTTTTTGCATGGGCAGGCACTGGGAATCAAACCCGAGTCTCTGACATGGCAGGCAAGAACTTTGCCTACTGAGCCACCATGACCCACCCTATTTCTAGATTTTGAGATGCTGTGCTATATATGTATAAACTAATATTTTCCTGGGACTTTGGGTACATGTGTGACACCAAAGGCTCGAGTTGGATTTCTGCTGCTCTGAAAGACAGTACTTCTGTGTACAATAACTGTTAGAGAAACAAACAAACAAAAAGATCAGGTTTCAATTAGAGATAAGAACAAAGCCAACCTGGTCGTGACTAAGATAAATCAGAATACAGGGTAACAGAAGACAGTGTATGTATTTTAGAACTTTACCTAATGTATGCGAACAAAGGAAGAGAGACATATTTTGTCCAAAACCTAAATTTTATGCAGCACATAAGCTAACTAAACCTGTCTGGATAGTCCATTTAAACAACCCAAATACATGGAGTCCAGAATGGGAATGAGGATTTGTAATTCTGTAATAGCTTAATGTAATATCCTGGTACATCCCAGAGTATACTGGGTAGATAAATATAAAGAACTGGAAAAGTTCCTTGAGGGACTGGAGAAAAAACTCTGAAACTATTAAACTTTCCTACCAGGGAAACCCTTGATCTGCTTCAAACATTAGGGACTCTAGTCAATACATCAAGTTCTTGATGTTGAGGCTTGCTCTTATGAAGTTTATTTCTGTAGTTGAGTACATAAGCCTACCTATAGTCATACCTAATAGTTACTTCCAGAAAACAACTTTTGTTGCTAAGATGTGGCCATGCTCTCTCTATCTCCAACTGTGCAAGGAAAATAATTACCCTCCATCCTCTTTGGGACATGATATCCATGGGTAAAAATCTCCTTTACAATGTGAAACATAACTCCTAGGGATAAACCTGGACCTGCACCATGGGATGAACAATGCCTTCCTTACCAAGTAGGGGGAAAGAAATATTACAAATAAGGCATCAGCAGCTAAGAGAATTAAAATATAATGGAGAGGCTATTATGGAGGCTACTCTTACACAAGCTTCAGTTGGTATTGTTAATTACCATGGCTTGTCAAATCAAAGCACAGCCATCACCATTCTTGCTAATCCTAAAGAACACTAAGGCACTATCTGAGGTTCTACAAACGTTTCACACACTAATGCTGCTTTCCAAAAATCAACAACCTCCAGATGGTTTCTAGGTCAGATAAATCCTGAAACTCAGAGGGACCAGCCTCTCAAACAGTATCACTTAGTTCCATCCCTTTATTCAATAGTGATGGCACCCATTTCCAACATGAAAAGTTTAAAATGGGCATAGCACAAATACCCATAAATGTTGGGAAAAGGATGAAAGGAGAAGGTGGAGTAATGAAAGAAATGATAGGATTTCATAAATGAGTATGACTGCTGATTCATTATATTTTCTAATCTCCAGTTTCTTGTAGTAGTTAGAAGAAAAAACCTGAAATTATGGAACAGTAACCCATACCAAACTCTGAAATCTCTTCTATAACTACTCATTACAATGTATGTTGAAATTTATTGATTTTTGTATATATGTTATATTTCTCAAAAAATGTTAAAAAACATACAGAAAGAGAATTGACTTGATTTGGTTTCTGCAGAGGCAGAAATTAAGTTTAGGAAGTCAGTGCAAGTTGGTTTTGTGGGAGCTGGTTTAAGGAAGCAGAGGTAGTAGAGTGGAAAATTGAGATTGGTGTCAGATGGAAGACAAATTTGGGTACTTTAATGAGAAAGACACCAATAGGGGTGTATTAGTTAGGGTTCCCTGGGGAAACAGAATTAACAAGGAACACTCGCAGGTATAAAATTTATAAAAGTGTCTCATGTGACTGTGGGAATACAGAGTCCAAAACTGCAGGGCAGGCTGTTAAGCCAACAATTCTGATGGAAGGTCTGGATGAACTCCACAGTCAAGGCTCACCAGCTGAAACAGGAAGAGGCTGTCTCTTCTGAATCCTCCTTAAAAGGCTTCCAGTGACCAGACTAAGCATTACTCACTTCAGGAAACACTCCCCTTTGGCTGATTACAAATGGAATCAGCTGTGGATGTAGCTGACATGATCATGATTTAATTCTAGGAAATGTCCTCATCACAACAGACAGGCCAACACTTGCCCAATCAGACAAACAGATACCACCACTTGGCCAAGTTGACATATCAATCTGACCATGACAGTCCACCCCTTGTCAACTTGGCAGCTATACATACCACCTTAAACCATACCTAATTTCTAAATTAAAAAAACAATAAATCACACATTTTTTCTTTCACCTAACAAAACTCAACTGTCCTGCATATGATTGGAAACACATTAAATCTCTCCAGAATAGGGTGCAAATCCTTGGGCAATATTCATTCTTAAACTTGACATCTTACAACTTCAATAGTATAACATGAACAAAACAGCATTACAGTCCTTGTTTTGGTAATTGATCATGTGGTTGAAGTTCATATTTATCACTACCTTCTTTCACTACCCATTCCATGTTCCTTTACCCTCAGCAAGCACTTCGGCTGCCTGGTGGGGTGACCCAAACCTTCATTCATGAAGTTTCAGGACCATTTTTAATCCTATCTGGATTGGGTAGTTGCAGTTTTCCATTGATTTTAATCACAGGGCATGGTAGTACTAAAAGACACCCTAGGGGAACTCCTATATTCCAAGAAAACTCTTCTTTACCTCCATTATGTAGTTGCAGTCCTACTTCCCCCTGATAGTCAGAGTCAATCACCCCAGACAATAATGTAATCCCCTTCTTGTCTTGTTGATCCTGTGGCATAAGTAGCCCAAAGTGACCAGGTGGCAGTCTTAACTTCCAGTTCAGTGGAATCATTGTTGTTTCTCCTGGAGGAAGCACTCCCATTTTGAAACTAAAACCTGTAGACCAGAAGAGCTCAGGGTCGCAGGGACAGGAAGCAAAAAGTTTCCTAGTGGATCACTAGGGGTAATAATGGGTGATACCACTCTGGGAGAACAACACCATACAGCAGACACTTATTCAGAGTATATACAGCCTCCTGGAGAACATTACCCCAGCCTTTTGAGGTATTGCCACCTAGTTGGCACCGTATTTGAGTTTTCAAAAGGCCATTCCACCATTCTATCAATCCAGCTGCTTCTGGATGATGGGGAATATGGTAAGACCAGAGAATTCCATGAGCATGTGCCCATTCCCGCACTTCATTTGCTGTAAAGTGTGTTCTTTGATCAGAAGCAATGCTATGTGAATACCATGATAATGGATAAGGCATTCTGTAAGCCCATGGATGGTAGTTTTGGCAGAAGCATTGCATGAAGGGAAAGCAAACCCATATCTGGAGAATGTGCCTACTCTAATTAGAACAAATCACTTCTCCTTCCATGAAGGGAGTGGTCCAATGTAATCAACCAGCCACCATGTGGCTGACTGGTCACCTTGAGGAATGATGCCATATTGGGGGCTGAGTGTAAGTCTCTGCTGCTGGCAGATTGGGCACTCAGCAGTGGCTGTAGCCAAGTCAGCCTTAGTGAATGGAAGTCCATGTTGCTGAGTCCATGAATAACCTCCATCCCTACCACCATGACCACTTTGTTCATGAGCCCATTGGGCAATGACAGGAGTTGCTGGGAAAGAGGATGACTAGGATCCAGAGAATGGGTCATCTTATTCACTTGATTATTAAAATCTTCCTCTGCTGAAGTCACCCTCTGGTGGGCATTCACATGTAACACAAATATGTTCAGGTTTTTATCCCACTTAGAAAAGTCTATCCACATACTTCTTCCCCAGACCTCTTTGTCACCAATTTTCCAATTATGGTTTTCCAAGTCCTTGACCATCCAGCCAAACCATTAGCAACTACCCAGAAGTCAGTATACAAACGTACCTCTGGCCAGCTTTCCTTCCAAGCAAAATGAACAACCTGGAGCACTGCTCAAAGTTCTTCCCACTGGGAGGATTTTCCCTCACCACTGTCCTTCAAGGACACCCCATAAAGGGGTTGTAATGCTGCAGCTGTCCACTTTTTGGTGGTACCTGCATATCATGCTGAACCATCTGTAAACCAGGCCCGAGTTTTCTCTTCCTTAGTCAATTCACTGTAACTACCCAAGAGGCCATATCTCTGATCTGGGAAAGAGAAGGCAATGTGGCAGGAGTGGAGACCATGGGCATTTGTGCCACTTCTTCATGTAACTTATTTGTGCCTTCAGGACCTTCTCTGGCCCTATCTCATATACACCATTTCCATTTTACAATAGAGTGCTGCTGTGCACACCCACCTTTATGGCTTGGTGGATCAGATAACACCCAGCTCACGATAGGCAACTTAGGTCTCATGATAACTTGGTGGCCCATGGTTAAGCATTCAGTCTCTACTAAGACCCAGTAGCAGGCCAAAAGCTGTTTCTCAAAAGGAGAGTAGTTATCTGCAGCAGATGGTAAGGCTTTACTCCAAAATCTTAAGGGTCTTCATTGTGATTCTCCTATAGGGTCCTACCAAAGGTTCCAAACAGCATCTCTATTTGCCACTGAAACTTCCAGCACCATTGGATCTGCTGGATCATACAGCCCAAGTGACAGAGCAGCTTGTACAGAAGCCTGGACCTATTGCAGAGCCTCCTCTTTTTCAGGTCCCCACTCAAAATTAGCAGTTTTGGTCACTCGATAAATGGGCAAGAGTAACACACCCAAATGAAGACTATGTTGTTGCAAAAATCCAAAAAGACCAAGTAGGCATTGTGCCTTTTTTGGTCATAGGAAGGGCCAGATGCAGCAACTTCTCCTTCACCTTAGAAGGGATATCTCGACATGCTCCACACCACTGGACACCTAGAAATTTCACTGAGGCAGAAGGCCCCTGTATTTTTGTATAATTTGTCTCCCATCCTCTGACATGCAAATGCCTTACCAGTAAGTCTATAGTGGTTGCTGCTTCTTGCTCACTAGGTCCAATCAACATGATATCATCAATATAATGGACCAGTGTGATGTCTCGTGGGAGGGAGAAATGATCAAATCTCCTGGGGACAAGATTATGACATAGGGCTGGAGAGTTGATATACCCCTGAGGTAGGACAGTGAAAGTATATTTCTGACCTTGCCAGCTGAAAGCAAACTGTTTCTGGTGGTCCTCACTAATAGCTATCGGGAAAAAAAACATTTCTCAGATCAATAGCTGCATACCAGGTACCACGGGATGTATTGATCTTCTCAAGCAATGATACCACATCTGGAACAGCAGCTGCAATTGGAGTTACCACCTGGTTGAGCTTATGTTAATCCACTGTCATCCTCCAAGGCCCATCTGTTTTCTGCACAGGCCAAATAGGAAAGTTGAATGGGGATGTGGTGGGAATCACCACCCCTGCATCCTTCAAGTCCTTAATAGTGGCAGTAATCTCTGCAATCCCTTCAGGAATCTGATATTGCTTCTGATTTGCTATTTTGCTCAGTAGGCCCAGTTCTAGTGGCTTCCACTTGGCCTTTCCCAGCATAATAGCCCTCACTGCATGAGTTAGAGAGCCAATGTGGGGATTCTGCCAGTTGCTCATATGTCTATACCAATTATACATTCTGGAACTGGGGAAATAACTACAGGATGGGTCCGGGGGCCCACTGGACCCACTGTGAGATGGACCTGAGCTAAAACTCCATTGATCACCTGGCCTCCATAAACCCCCACTATGACTGGTGGTCCAGAGTGACGTGTTGGGTCCCCTGGAATTAATGTCACTTGTGAAGCAGTGTCTAATAATCCCTGAAATATCTGATCATTTCCTTTTCCCCAATGCACAGTTACCCTGTTAAAAAGCCATCAGTCCCCTTGGGGGGGGGGCTTGGAGGAAGGTTAACAGTATAAATTTGTGGCAGTGTAACAGGGTTCTCCCCTAAAGGGAACTGGCCTCCCCTTCATTCAAGGGGCTTTGGGTCTGTAAACTGTTTCAAGTCTGGAAATTGATTAAGGGGCCATGACTCTGTGTTTTTGTAATTAAGGTTATACTTCTGTTCACTTGACCTAGAACTCTTTTGTTTATATAGCTCGAACAAGAATTTAGTAGACTGCCCTTCTATTGTATTTCTAGGTACCCTATGATTTACTAGCCAATGCCACAAATCTCTGTGTGTCATATAACTTTGACGCCTGCTTTGAGTTTGCTGTCTATTATAATAGCCATATCTACTCTGACTTTAGTGATTAAGTACTGCCACCTGGCTTCGCCAGCTCAGAATCCCATCATCCCCATTGTGTTTAAGGATTCCAGCTCAGTGACAGCAGTTCCTACAGTAATATCTGACCTACAGAGAAGTGCAACCACAGAGCTCTTTAGGGATGATGGTGCTAGTCTCACAAATTTATTTCTCACTGTTTTGGTAAAAGGTGCATCCTCCAGACATTCCTGGGGTGTAAGAGCAGGCTTTGCATGATAATCCACTCTAGCATTACAATCTCTATAAACCTCTGGATCCCTTCATCTACATTATACCAGGGCAGTTCTGGCATTTCAACCTCAGGTAACATCAGCCACCTTTTGGTCCATTTTTCAACCAACCATCCAAACAAACTGTTAAAACACCTTTTCTAACCCCTCAAGATATAACATTGAATGCAGAATTTCTGCTTGGTGGGCACATATCAATAATTTCAGCCTGATCCAGCCTTATATTCCATCCACCATTATCCCACACCCTTAAAATCCATTGTCACACGTATTCCCCTGATTTCTGTCTTTATAAATTGGGAAACTCACACAGTTATTTTGGAGTATAATGTACCTCCTCATGTGTGATACTTTGTACCTCACCTTTAGGATCCTGGTGGGAATTTAATCTAGTTCTAGGTCTGGAAGAAATGAGGGGTGGTCGGTAATCATGAGATTACAGTTTATAAGGGTGTAAAACATTTATAAGAACAGATTCACTCTCTCTATATATAATCACATATATGTTTATGGTATGTAATCTGATGGTTACAGCTTTTTATGAGTCCTTCTCTCCTGGTCTTCTGGGGATGAATTGCTTCTTGCATGTGGATTTTCCAAAGATTAGGCATCATGGTGATTGTTCATTGGGCCTCAGTGCCTCTTGTTTGACAGGTGAAGGGACCAAAGCTCAGAGAGCTGCTCACTCAAGGTCACACAGTGATTCATGTCAGGGAACAACAGGACCACAGGAGCCCTGCCATGGAACAGCTTCTTTATGTCAGGCTGCCCTCATTCCCAGCTGCTGCATGATGGCCCTGTGGAGCCCCCGGCCTTGGGGACAGAGCCCAGTCCCTTAGCCTGGTATTTAGCACCAATACCTGTTTTCACGATCGGAACTCTGCTCAGTCCCCAGAATGCCCAGATGCACCACTGACCCCTCCTGCTGAGATGGCTGCCTGGTAGTCTTTCTGTCCTGCTTGTGCCCTGGCAGACTTTCCCTGAATGTGGCCCATGACTGCCCTGAGCCTACTGACCACAGTGAGTGGTGCATATTTGCTCCCCCAGTCAGCTGTTGGTCTTGAGGAGCAGAGACCTCTGACCTGCCTCACCATGCCCCGCACCTGGCATGGGGGCACAGGAGCAGGTGCTGCACCACTGCTGACCTGAATTCTGCTCCGTCTGACTTTTCAGCCTTGACAGCTCCAAAATTTCCTGTGCTCAGGCACCACCCTTTGAATCACACAATCTCTGAGTTGAATTTTTTTCACAAGCATGAAAGAAAAATACACAGAATCAGAACCAGTTCACAGAGCTCAAAGGGACAGGGATAGTGTGTAGTAGGAGTTGGCTTCTAATATAACTTAAAAAAAAGAGGAACTGAGTTTGCTTATTTGCTCATCCAATCACACATCATGTTTATTGAGCACCTACTATGTGTCAGGCATTGTGGTGTCCTCCAAGGTCACAGCCACAATCATGTCCAAGGTGCCTGGGGTGTTTGGGCCCGAGGAGAGGCAGCATGTGAGGTGTTGGCCTGGACACGAAAGTGTGGAATGGCTGTCCCACTCGCCTGAGTGGTGGCACTCATTACAGCCTGGTGCAGGGTTGAGTGCCCATGGCTGACCTGAGCCTCTCGAACACAGGGAAGAATTCACACACAGTCACCCCTGAGACCGTTAAAGCCACGTGGCCTAAGGCGCCTCCCCACTGACAGTGGGGTGATGTGGGTCCTCTGTGGGCAGGGAGGGTGAGAAATTCACATCAAGCAGGCTTAGGAGGCTGGGGCTAGGGGGTTTCCACCACGCCACTGACTGGACTTCCCAGTCCATCCGTGAGATGGGGGCACTGATGTATGCCCCAAATGCCTCGCAGGTGGGGATTGCTGCATGCGCAAGTGTCAAAGTGTGACCCTGGGTCGCACAGCATGTGGGAGTCCGCTGTTCTGTCCAGTTGCCATGAACAGTGCTGACCTTCACTGGCTGCCAGCCACCTGCTCCCCCAGACCCCCAGCGCCCCAGCTCCCCCTGTCCCCCAGTTCCCTCAGTTACCCAGCTCCCACAGACCCCCAGACCCCCCAGCTCCCCCCTCCATAACCAGGCTTGCTCAGGTGAGGGGAACACATAGATGCCCTGTTCCTCAGAACTGGGGTTTCTGTGACTCAGACCAATTTGAAATGTGTGCTTCTTTCATTAATTAGCTACTGCTGCATTAGAGAGGCCGTCGGTTTAGCTGATGTTGTTGCTTTTCTCTAGAGGCCCTCACTGTGGAGGAAACGCTCTCTCAGCTGTGCTCCGAGCTACAGGTAATTATGAATCTGACCCCTCGGGTCTGCACAGCAGTGACCACGTGGGGACGTGTCTGCCTGCTCAGAAGGTGGGCAGGGGAAGGCAGGACCTGTGCCTTGGGCCCCCCTGCCACCAGAACCACCGTGCCCAGCTCTGTGCTGGATACTCTGGAGACACTGAGCAGGTTCAGGTCTCTGACCCCCAGAGCTCACAGCACCTGCAATCATTTAGTCTCACCTCCCCAATTAAGGAGCATTTATGGACAGCCTCACTGTGCCTCTGGGTGTGGGTGACCGTCTCCCTCTGGTGCCCTGGCTGCAGCAGGGATGCTGGTGGAGTGAAGAAGATGCAAACCACAGCAGGCATGGGCTAAACATCCATCAAGCACCTCTTGAGAATTTGTGCTTAAAGTTATTTAGCAAATGCATGTTACAGTCTGTGGAACACTTCTGGGTCCTATTAAACTGGATATTGTGGGTTTGATTATTATTCTCATATCACAAGAGATAAATTCAGATGGAAAGATGTGTGGTGACCTAGATGGGTGATGTGGCTACTGGGTGTAGATGCAACGCTCCAAAGCAGACTGTGTCTCCCCAGACTGAGCTCTCTTAATCTGGGGGTTCTCAACCCAGACTGTGCATTACAGTCATCCTTCGAACTTCACAAAGCCTACCTTTGTCTGGGCCCCACCCAAGCCTGTTGAAGCAGAATATCTGAGCATAGATTCAGGTATTGGCATTTTCAGTAAGAGCCTCCCGGATGTATTATATAACATGTGCAGCCAGGCTGAGAATTGTGCTTTAGACCAGTTAGGGCAGTGAGCATACTTCAGTGCTACAGCAGACAGAGCAAGGGGCCCTAGGGCGTGGTGGAAGCTGAGCTGGGGATTGGGAGCTGCAGGGCTTTAGGGTGGGGCTGTGGGGTGGGGCCATTGCCACCAGCCTGAAAGAGTGCATGGGGATTACAGGGGAATCCCACCGCAGACACATCCCATCCTCATGGTGGCCTGGGGGTCCAGGCGAAGATGTTTACATAAGGCCTGAATGGCACCTGCGTGCAGACACATAGGAGCTGTCACCTGTAACTGGGCACAGCCAGCGTGGGTGTCAAAGAGGTGGCCAAGCCAGATGAGGGCCCAGAGGCCACAGACGGGTGCAGCACTGCCATCCTCCCCAGGCGGTCCTGGAGACCCATGGGCTTCACACCCAGGCTGGCCTTGCTAGCACCTGGAGACCCATGGGCTTCATGCCCATGTTGGCCATGCCCATACCCAACCTGGCCCTGCTCACACTCAGGCTTCTGGCCCAACTCTGGCTGTGCACCACTGGGTGATGGCCTCCAGGGTCATGGGTCCCTTGTTTGCACCTCGGGGTGCTGTGAAGGGCTGGGTTCTATCTCCCCCAGGATCTGGCCAAAGCAATGGGCTTGTGGGGGCACAGCTCAAGGCTCCAGGGAGAAACTGTTAAAAACCTGTAGAATACCAGAAATTAAATCTCAGCAATTAAAAACAACCTGCCTGCACATTAGCTTGGCATTCATGACTGGAACGGCAGGGCAGGGAGTCAGAGATGGGCAGCAGGCAGCTCCAGGGCTGGCTTTTGGGGTGTGCTCAGCCCCTGTGCACTTCCCTTCCCAGGGCTGGGAACCCTGCACCACCCCGGCCCCAGCACTGTGGTCCAGTGAGGTCAGTCACAAGACCCCACAGTGGGGAAGCTTGCCACGGAACCAGGAGACCTGATTCAAAGGCCACTCCTACTCTTTCTGAAATGCCAGACTCCTGTTTTGGACTCCGTGGCTCTGTCCAGTTTCTAAGGATGTTGTCAGTCCCTTCCAGCTCCTAGCCAGGTTAAAGGATCAGTGAGAGTCTAAGCCACTTCCTTCTCAGGGGACATACCCTGGGGTTAAGGAGAGAAGAAAAGATCAAAGGAGATGCCCACTGCCTGCCACCCCATTTGATTTTGAACAAAGAGTTTAAGAAAAGCCACCGATGTAAATGGAGCACCTACTTTGTGGTCATCCCCTCAGCAGCAGGTGTAAACGCAACACCCACCAGGGGCCAATCCCCTAGGCAACAGGTGTAAACAGAGCACCTGCTGTGTGCTCATCCCCTAGGATGTTAAATTCTCATTGAACCCTTCCTCTGCCTCTGTGACTTTTTCAGCCCTTTCTCCTAGCAGAGGAAACCAAAGCTTTAGAGATTCCAGGTGGCAGCTCTTCTCTCTTCCCTCCCCTTCCCTGCCAGCCAGAGTCCAGTGCTGTTGCTTTTCACCACAGACTCCAGAAGTTTCCATGATTAGGGCCATCCAGGCAGCCAGGGAGTGAGAGAGCTTAGTTACAGGCAACTCATTTGAGCAGCATATTTACTTCTCTCTTAATCTGAGCTTCTCAAACTTAAACATGCGTCACAGTCTCCGGGTCTTGTTAAGTTGCAGATTCTGACTCAGTGGTCTGAGGGGGGTGGGAGACCCTGCATTTCTCAGCAGCTTTCAGGAGAAGGAGGAACAACTGTCACTGAGACTCCATCAGGGCATGTCCTCTCCACCCACCACCATGGGTTGGGGTAGCGCCGTCCCACCTGCCCTCTGGCCTTCCCTTCCCTGAGGTGACCCTCCCATGTGGCAGGCTCACCAGCTACATTGCAGAGTGCCCCAATGGAAGACACGGTGTTTGGCAGCAGTGCAGCCTTCCTTTCTGGTGCCCACTGTCCTAGCATGGGGAGGCCACTACCCCAGGGCCCTGTGCACTTGGTGACTGCCCTGTTCACAGGGTTTGCCCTCAGTGGCTGAGCCCTGCCTGGCTGAGCTTCTGCATTGCACAGCTGAGTTGGTTGCAGCAGGCACAGGAGTCAAACCTCATTCTGACACTGGCCATCCTGCCTACAGCTGCCAGGGCTAAGGCCCAACCCCCGGGACTGAGGGAAAGCAATGCATGTGGGTTCGCCACACAGCTGCCCTCCCACTGCCCTCCCTTTGCCTGCACCCTTGCCCCATTCTGCTCTGCAGGCTGTCCCCCCTGCCGGACCACCCCTTTTGCCTCTTTCCACGCCAGACACAGCCTGGCCAGCAGCAGGGCCGAGTGCTGGGTCCTGGGGTATCCTAAGTGAGAGGCAGCATCTGAGCCCGCGTGGCCTCCCTGCCCTCTTCCAGCACCACCCACGTCATCCTGACTCGTGAGGTCCGCAGGTGCTCTGCCCTCCACTAGCCACTTGCATACATGGGGGGGAAGTCTGAATTGCATCCGCAGCCTGTCACCAACCCCCCGGCTGCTAGAGAGATCCCAGTGGGCCTGCGATGCTGCACACTCCCCAGGTAGGCTAGGGCCAGTTGCCGCCTCCGGGTAACCATCAGGTGAACTCACCTGAAGACCCTGCCGGCGGGGGTCTGGGGAGGGCCCTCCCGAAGACTAGTCACCCAAGTCAGATGAACTTGGGGTGGGGGGAAGCACTGAGTCCGTTGCTATGGTAACAACATCAGGACAAATGCTCAGTGAGCAGGGGTGGGGGAGGGTGGGAATGGGGGAGGGTGTGGGTTCCCAGCCAGGGTTCCTCTGACCCTCCCCAGGGTGCTCCCCCAGGCGCTCTGCCATCGGGCAGGCCCAATGCGCTCACCTGGGGGACAGCGGGGCCCACAGCGACCTCAAGATCCTCCAGCCGCCCAACCAGCAGGTGGTCCCAGTGCAGACTCGGGGTGCAGCGACTGCGCCCCTGGCTGCCGCCCCCGTAAGAAGAGGTGACCCCACGGCATGATGCGATGGTCCCTGCAAGCAGCCCCACGCGGCACCTTCTGGTGTCTGCGCAGCCGTCCTGGCCCCCTATGCGCGGCGGGGCCTGATGAAAGCTGGGTCTGCGCTGGTGTCTGCAGAGCCCGGCCATGGCGTCTTGGCCCACGTGGGTGGGGCAGCGGGGGGGGGGGTGCGGCGATGCTGACGCTCCTTCCCACATGAAGTGGCTGAATGCGCCCCCACGCAGGCAGCACCTCCTCAGACCCTCAGCACCCCACTGCACCCCGTGTGGCCGCCTCAGCCCTATCCCACATCTTCCTAAGTAAACAGTTGTCACCAGACTGCCAGACTCTTACCAGACTCTTACTTTGCTTTTCCTCCCCAGAGGTCAGCAGCGCCCAGGGTGAAATAAGCAGCAGATGGAGGTGGTGTGCGTCCCGGGGAAGGGGCGTCGCCAGGGGAGGAGAGGCTGAGCATCTCCCCCGGGGTCTCACCAGGGGGGCTCTGGCCCAAACCCCCCTCATTGGCCCGGGGCCCCTCTGTGGGCCTGCAGGAGAAGACCTCCAGGCCTCGTCTGGAATTGCACAGGCCCAGGCATCCATGAAGGGAGCAGAGCCCTTCTGTAGCTTAACTAGAAGTTTCCGGAATTGTTTGGAGCCATGTCTACTATAAACTGGGAATTAAAGCATAAGTCTCCCAAAGTCACATTCAGTGAGGAGTTTTTCACTGTCCTCCGGCTCTGGGGCTGCCCTCAGGCTCACCTGTCCAGGCCTTGCTGTTGTGGTGGTAGGGGTCCAGAAGGCAGAAGCGCCACTTGCGACCACAGAGAGACTAGGGAGTAAAGCCAGCAGTGTCTGGCTGGAGGGTTCTCAGGGGGGTCTGTATTGTGCAACTAGACTCCAAGGACAAGGAGGTCAGCTGTACACTGGAGCAGACCAGAAGTGTCACAGGTCATCAGAAACAAGGTGACACTGTGTTGACTCCTTAAAGGGTTACCTGGTGGAGAATAGATTGGTCCATGGTGGTGAAGAGAAGGAGAGAGGAGAAGGCATTCCAAGGCAAGGTTGCAGCCTGGTCAAGGGTCTGGGGTTGGAAACAGCCATGTGTGCCCAGGCCTTTAGAAGCAGGTGAGTGCGACTGGGGCAGTGGATGTGCATTGCACCAGGAAGGGCAGAGCAGAGGCTAGATTGGAAGTGTGTTGGGCTGTGTGTTAGTTTTCCAGCTGCCAGAATGCAATACACCAGAACTGGGATGGCTTTTACAAAAGGGAATTTAATAAGTTACAAGTTTACAGTTCTAAGGAAGTGAAAGTGTCCAAATTAAGGCACCCACAAGAGGTTACCCTTACTCAAGGAAGGCCAATGGGTCAGGAACAGCTCTGTCAGCTGGGCAGTCATGTGGCTGGCATCTGCTGGTCCCCTGCTCCTGGGCTCTGTTGTTTTAGTCTCTGTTCCTGTGGGGATTCCTCACTTTGGCTCTCTGGTATTGGCTTTCATCTTTTGGCTTCCCTTGGCTCTTTCCATGCTCTGGCTTGTTTAACATCTCATAACATCTCATGGCAACGTCTGCTGGGCTCCAAGCATCTCCACACATCCATGTCTCTGTTCTCCACATGTCTACATCTGTGTTGGCTCTCAAGACTTCTGTAGCTTTTGTCAATTCCTTCCTTTCTGTCATTTCTGACTTTCTCTCCCATATGCTTCCTCTTTAAAAGGACTCTAGTAATCTCATCTAGACCCCCTGGAGTGGGTGGGGTCATATCTCCATCTAATCAAAGGTCACACCCACAACTGGGCATGTCACAATCTCAGAGGAGAGAATCTAATAGGAAATTTCCAACCTATTGTACTGAATTTTGTATATAAAGGATTAAAAGAAAAGGCTGCTCCCACAAGATTGATGTAGGGTAAAGAAATGGCTTTTGTGGCATACATAAATCTTTCACACTGGCACAGTGGGTGTTGATTGGAGTATAAATACTCTGGTCCACTCTAGTCTATCCTAAAACCTTACCATCTAGCCCTGAGGTTCTCTAGTGACCAAGTCCCCAACTGCTTCTGCCCTGGCCTTGCTTTTCTGCCCTTTAATACTTCCAGCCATGGTGTGTTATGAGACTGTGCCAGGGGTGGCATTCCCTGTTTGAGCCCCACCCCCCACTGAGTCAGTGTAGGAAATAAGGCCGTTTGCACATTCTGGAGCTTTGCAGCCAGGGTAGTTGTCAGTGTCGTTACCTCTTGGAAGAAGCAACTCCAAGATGCTGCAGCTGAACAATAGCCTGCACCTGGGAGCTAATCAATAGTTGCAAAGCAGCAACAGCTGACATTTAGAGAGGCTTAGTTGGCATTTTTTCCCCTTCCCTCGTTTTTTTTTAACTCTTAGAACCCTCAGCTCACTGGTCATACCTTCAGCTAGCATCAGATCTTTGGAGAACAGCAACAAGAATATCCAGTGTTTCAAGATAGCATTGAACTTACATCTTCCTCTGTGTCATTGCATTCAAACAGCAGATATTTGCTTTGCATGCCCATTTTACAGATGGGGAAACTGAGGCACAGGGCAAAGAAGGGAAGAGCTGCAGTTTTCAGGGCCTGAGTTATGTGCCCATGCTCCCTTATCCATGAGAGAGGGTTCCATGGCACTTTTGTTACCCCACTTTCCCATCTTCCCCCTGCAGGAAGGTCCAGGAAGGCAGAAGCCCCTCCTTTATGCATCTTTGTGTGTCTGTTTAATTCTAAGCACCTGCATTGGTCAATGCTCATTTAAACACTAGACTTGATAAATGCTGCTAGAATGCCAGCTCGCTGTCCACAAAGCAGGGGTTCTTGCAGTCAAGACTAAGCTCTTCAGATGTTGTGTGGACAGTGAAGAACTGTCTAAATACTTTATTACCACCATGAATGCTTTAACTCCCAGATAAAGAGTGATATGGTAAAACAATCCTAAAGAACATTGAGATATAATTTCACAGATACACAGAGAAAGGAGAGAGGTTCATGAGGAACAATGTAATGGAGTGAGTGCATTGACCACCACCTTTTTATTTCTCCACATGTTTAACAATCCAGAGAAAATAGCTGAGCAGATAAGTAAGGATCTCACCTGGCTTACGTCCCACCTGATGGCCCTTCGGACCCAGTTCCTGAACACGGTCACTCTGCAGTCCCAAGTGACTACTTATCTCACCCAGGAACATCACATATTGTGGGTAAGCTGCCACACGGCACCGGTGCCACAGTGCTGTGTCACTGCCTTCTCAAGGAAGCATTAAGAAAGGCAGTTTATTGGGCAGAAGAAGCTTTTTGCCTCTATAGATCTGAGTGCTGGTCTGGGCTCCATTTTGGACTTTGTGTGTGACTTTATGAGCTCATTTAACCTACTGAAGCTCTGCTCTCCCATTCAGGAAGTACCTTCCTTGACCACCTCAGATGATAGCAGACTCTTTGAAAAGTTTCTTTTAAAGTATTTTAGAATGTAAGACCTCATTCTTAGTGTCTTCCTTTGCCACCAGCTTGGGTGCATGTGGGTGGATTTAGAGTCACAGGCTTCTGTGCCTGATAAGATGTTTTGATTTTCTCAACTGGAGCAAAAGATTTATGTCTGAGTACCAACATCTACAAGTGCCCAAGGAACACATTTAAATGACCAGCTTTGCACATTTTGTTTCTTTTGCATTTATTTATGGTCTTTGTTTGCAAGGGGCTTAACTTCTGCTAGAATAAATAAGACCTAAACATAAAAATGATAGCAAGCAGTGCACGCACGAGTTCGTAAGCATGAGTTAGATGGCTGCTAAGAGCCGCATGAGCGAGGGAAGCTGGTGGAAGGGTAGAAAGACCATTGTTCCAGAAGCTCTGGGCTGTGGCCAAAGTCCTGTTCCTATTAGGACATACCACTTGCCTCTTTGTACCTCAATTTCATTTAAAAAATATGGTGATAATACCCCCCCCCAGGGATTTCAGTTTGCATGGTTTTATCCCTCAGGTCCAAAGGTTTTCTGAGGCCTTCTTTTACATGGAGCACCAAAAACCTGCAGTCCTGACCTTTCAGGAAAATCTGTAAGTATTCCTTCCCATTCCCAATCCATTCCCTAGATGTAGCCACCTGAGACATTCCCACTTGAAGTCCCTTCTCCACTTCATCTTACCAGCCCTGCAGTTCCAGTTGCTGTTCCCTCTGCAGATGAATGGCAGAGGAGGGAGCTGGCAGCTGGCAGCTGTCCTTGTTGAGGGTTCTGGGGCCTCTGTAGGGCAGAATCAAGACTTCCAGGTCCCTGTGTGCTGAGTCCTCTCTGCAGAATGAGTTAGAAGCTGGGGTGTGACCACCAGCTATGTCAGAAGTAAACACAAACTGCACTTTGGACTCTGCAGAGGCTAAGAAATGCATTTAGTGTAAGAATTAAGCCTGAACTGCTTAATGAAGAGGATTAATGTTTCTTAGTTTTGCCTTCCTCCAAAAAAAATGTAAAAGCACTCAAGACATTTGGTGAAAGGGTTGAAGAATGAAAAGGCCATCTTATCTTCTCTAACAGATTTCCTGGGGGGCAGGCTCAGAGCTTGCTCCAATATGTTCTGACCTTTGCCACTCGAGACCAAGATTTTTTTGTTTGTTTCTAAATGATATGTTCACTCCCCCCCCCCATTAATGTGGATGGAACTAGCTCTGAGTTGTCACAGGAAATCCAGCAGAAGCATTTGAGATTCAGCTGCCATTCAAGGCCGTCTTGGGGATCTTTTCAGTCTCATTTTTGTAACCTTATTTTCTCCCTATTCTTCATTCAGTTTGGAAACTACAATGACATTTGCAACTTACTCATTGATTCTAACAGTGAGAGGAGCATGAGAAAAGGTATTTTATGTTAAAATAGCTTGTCTAGAAATATCTTGAGTTGTTCATTCATTCATTCATTCATTCTCCCAGCTCCCCAACTAGAATAAGCTGAGTATATTTTGCAAAACTAAAATCATAACAGCTAATCTGATGAATATATACATGGCTTTGAAAGCCACTCAGCAAAATACTGCAAAGCAGGGCTACTGCCATGAACCTGCTTCCCCACCTCACCACAGCACTAGGGTACCTGGGAACCCCAGCTTCAGTTGTGTCCTGGGCATGTGCAGCCTTGGAGGCCATGGGTGCAAAGTGCTTCTTGATGGGTGCTGCTGACATGGGCTGTATCCAGCCCTTGGAGGCCACTGGCCACTTACAGCGTGGGAGTCCCTGAGAAAGGCATTTTGTTTTTTAACCTCACCTAGCCTTTGTTTCCTTTCATATAAGGGTAGAAAGATAATAGTCATAAGGATCAAATGAAAAAATTCATGCAAATGGAATATAGCACATGTAGTGCAAGCCACAGGCTCTGTGTCCAGAAAATGTTAGATGACGAATGAGTTAAATATCCACCATACACTTAGGCACTGGGGATAGAGCAGAGAAGAAATCAAGGTCTCTTCCTCATGGGTTACTTTTCCTGGTGGAGGGGGAGGGAAGGGTGTCAAAATGACAGCATTTCAGGTTATGTCAAGGAAGAATGTAAAGCCAGGTAAGGGCTAGGGAGTGGCGAGCATGGGGACAGCCTGAGTCCTGGTGAAAGCACAGATGCTCTGGCAGTGGGGTTGGCTGATGTCTGCAGGGTAGACGCTCCCACCATGACTGATTTTACACTATCAATGTGCATCAGTGAAGATGGAAAAAGATGTACGGAGTCATTTCCTGCCAACTGGCAAGGATTGGCTACAGGGCGGGTGTTGGGTCGGCATCTCCAGCACGACTGGAGGAGGTCTTCCCGAGGCTGTGACGCTAGAACAAAGACTGGGCTTATGGCCACGCTCAGGTGGGGGAGGTGTGCAGGCAGAGAGGCCACTAGTGGGGTCCCGGACACGGACCCACTGCTTACTGTGCTGCTGGCAGGTAGGTGTGCCAATGGGGTAGTGTGCCCACAGGGGAGTGGGCACACAGGGAGTTTGCCCATGGGGAAGTGTGCCCGTGGGGGAGTGTGCCTGTGAGGGAGTGGGCACGCGGGGGAGTGTGCCTGTGGGGCAGTGTGCCCATGGGGGAGCATGCCCGTGGGGGAGCAGGCACACCAGGGAATGGCACGCGGGGGAGTGGGCCCACAGGGGAGGGAGGTGGAGGGAGGCTGGTGCAGGCCTTGTGGGTGATGGGGGGCAAGTGGACCTCAGATAAGGTCGCTAAGATGGATGGTTCTGTGGGTGATGACAGTGGAGTTTATCCATTTATTTCTTTTTTTAACTGGCAAATGGGTAGAAGGACAAACCTTGGCATTTCAGATCTCGCACATTTGGGAGGAAATCTAGATTCTGTTACTTAGGGTACCTATGGCATCCAAATGGTGACTGAACTTTTGGGGCATCAGCTTCTTATCTACAAAAGTAGATTCCTTCATCCAACAAATACCTGTTTAGTGTCAACTACGTGCCTGGCATTGTTTGGTGTTGGGTAGTCATCAATGACCAGAGCAGATGGATTCCCAGCCTCATGGAACTTCTATCTGAGTGGTGGAAGTCAAGTGAGTGAAGATAATATGCCAAGTGATGAGTGCTTTGGGGAAACATATTGGTGTGAGGGGCCAACGGGGCTAAAGCACACAGTTCCCGAGGACATGACATCTGATCAGAGACCTGAAGTGGGGGGAATGGCAGATACATGGAACATCATAACATTTATGTGATACAGTTATTTTAAAGGTAGATAAATTTGTAAACATTTTATTAATATTAGTTATTAATCGATATTATTAAAACATAGACTAGAACAGAGAGATTAATATTCAGCATAAAGTAGAATTAAGAATAAGAACTATAGCACAGAGAGGGGGATTTTGTCTCAGACTGGGAAAAATACTACAATGAGCTGTGAGCAGAGGTGAGCCTGAGGCTGTGTAGTGAGCAGGTGCTGTGTGTGTAAGTCTGGCGGCTGAATGTGAGCAGAGGTGAGCCTGAGGCTGTTTGGTGAGCAGGCTCTGTGCATGTGAGGATGGTGGTTGTGTGGGCACTGGCTCCTGTGGATGTGGTGGGAAGTGAGTGTGACCTGCACACCGAGTGTTCCTGCTGCACCTGGGTGGCCCATACTCTTGGTCAGCGTGGACAGGTGGAAGTACCTGGTGCACAGCTGGAACGTGTTGCAGGACCTGTCTGGCTCTCCTGGACCTGGGCTGGGCTTCTCAGACAGCTGTTCACACTCACCTCACGGGCCGTGGGGTCGGCACAGTGGACTCACTGAAATAAGGGCTGGGGAGGGGGGCTGACAGGAGGGGATGAGTAGCTAGTGAGGGTCCTAAGTGTTTGCTAACACTTTCCTCTCTGTGAGTGTGTCTGTGAGTGCACGTTTCTGACAGTGAGTGTGTGACTCAGTGCTAAGTGTGGTTAATCCACCTCTTAACTCTGAGTGGTGGATGCTGATGTTACCCCATTTTACAGCAGGGGGAACTGGGAAAACCAGGGCTCAGAGAGGTTTAGTAACTGAAGTTAGGTGGCATAGTGGTCACATGGCCCCCATGCCTCCTGAGGCTCTCTGAAGGTGGCTGGACTACCCTAAAAGGAGGGGAGGGGGAAAGGAGGCCAAGGGTGGGTTCTCAGCTTCTGCAGTGGAAATGTGTATGCTCCTGGCTGGGTGTGGGCTCTCTGAAAGGGGTGCTGGGCACTGCCCTTCTCAGAGGGAGCCCTGACACCCCACACCCCACTCCCAGTGCCTGCCTGTGGGCTCAGCTGTGAGTGCCCCTGCCCCCTGCCCTGCCCCCTCCCTGGCTTTTAGATGGGTGAGGAGGGACCAGGACCTTGAACAGGAGTCACATAGGGGGTGCAGCCGAGCCATGTGGGGGATGCAGCTGAGCCCCATGGAGTATGCAGCTGAGCCCCCCATGGGGGGTGCAGCCGAGCCCCTATGGGGTGCAGCCGAGCCCCATGGGGGGGTGCAGCTGAGCCCCGTGGGGGGTGCAGGCTGAGCTTCATTTCCAGCTCTGTCTTCTCATTTAAGAGGCTCAGGTGGGGCTGGGCAGTGGGAAGTGATGGTCTCAATAGGGAAAAGCAGATGGAATCCAGATTCCTGCTTGAAAGCAGCTGGTGCTGAGAAATGGGGCTTTCTTGTTTATTCATGCCTCTTTGAACAACTGACAAGCTTGTTCAATAGATCCTTCTCCCCTCCCTCCTGCCCTTCCTCACTCTCTCCCATGAGTTTTGGTTGCCTGTTATATTGCAGACACTGATGTAGGAACTTTGGCTGTAGTGATTAATAAAAACAAAAGGCAGACTAGGTCCCTGTCCTCAAGAAATTTACTGCAGGGGAGAGACTAGAAGGGGGTTGCAAAGAGTTGAGCAAGAAAATTCCAGATGGAGCTAAGGAACTAAATCCAGGATGGAAAGAGATTGTCTGGGGTTGACTGGGGTGCGTGTGGGGAAACCTGGTGCTCTCGGGTGGGTGCTGGAGAGAATCTCTGAGAAGGTAGCATTTTAGCCATGGCTTGAAGGCAGAGGGACCTGGAAGGAATCCTGGAGGAAGGTGTGCTGAGAGTAGGTACAGCCAGTGCAAACGCCATGAGGCAGGGTCAGTCAGCATGCTGACTCAGAAGAGAGGGCAAGGGGTAAAGTCATTGCCTGAAGAGGAAGACGTGGTTAAATCAGAGGGAGCAGCATGGGGGATCACACACGCTGGGGGGGGGGGGTCATCCCAGAATCAGGATTTTTTCAAAGTTTTGCTAAGAATGAGCCTGACTCCAGTCCCCCTGACACACCCTCTCTGCAGCTTCCCTAATACAGACCAAAAGGCATTTTCCCAATTCCCTATGGTCACACACACAAGCAGAAACACACTCCCATGTATGCATGTGTGAACACACACACACTAACATGTGCAACAGTACACTCCCACATACGCATGTGTGAGCACACACGTCCTTCTTTGTCCCTTTCAATTGTTTTACATTTGAAATCTAATTGTTTTGGATATTAGTACAGCTACTCCTGTTCTTTTCTGATTGTTGTTTGCATGAAATATCTTTTCCCAACCTTTCCCTTTCAACTTATTTTTATCCTTGGGTCTAAAGTGAATCTCTTGCAGACAGCATATAGATGGGTCCTGTTTTTTATCCATTCTGTCTTTTGACTGGGGAGTTTGATCCATTAAAATCTTTGTAATGTTTTTTTAATTGTGAAATAAAACATATATACAAAAAAGCAATGAATTTCCAAGTATGGTTTGACAAGTAGTTGTATAACAGATTTAAAAGTTTGGTATGAGTTACAGTTCCATGATTTTTCATTTTTCCTTCTAGCTACTCCATGACACTGGAGACCAAAGGAAATACCAATATAATGATTCAGCAGTCGTACTCATTTGTTAAACCCTATCTTCTCTGTTATACGCCTTTTCTTTTCTTTTTTTGTTAAAAATAACAGATATACAGAAAAGCAGTAAATTTCAAAGTACATTGCAACAATTAATTGTAGAACAGATTTCAGATTTTGGTATGGGTTACAATTACACAATTTTAGGTTTTTATTTCTAGCTGCTCTAAGGTACTGGACACTAAATGAAATATCAATATAATGATAACATTTAATGTTATTACTATAAAGGCATTAGTTTCTTCTTCCATTTTTGTCTTTTGGATTTTATATGTCACATCTAATGTTTTTCCTTTTTACCTTTACTAATTATTTTCATTTTTACACTCTTCTCTAGACCTCTCTGTCCTGACTTTTTCTATTTCCTCTAGTGCTCCCTTTAGTATTTCTCACAGACCCAGACTCTTAATCACAAATTCTCTTAATGGAGGTTTGTCTGAAAATATTTCAATCTCCCCCTCATTTTCGAAGGACACTTTTGCTGGGTATAGAATTCCTTGTTGGCAGTTTTTCTCTTTTAGAATCTTACATTTATCATACCACTGCCTTTCACCTCCATGATTTCTGCTGAGAAATCTACGTATTGTCTTATTGGGCTTTCCTTGTATGTGATGGACTGCTTTTCTCTCAATGCTTTGAAAATTCTATCTTTCCCTTTGATATCTGACACTCTGATTAGTGTCTTGGAGTATGTGTATTTGGATCTATTGGGGTATGCCACAATTTTGAATCTGTAACTTTATGTTTTTCATAAGTGATGGGAAACTTTCAGTGACTATTTTCTACATTGATCTTTTTCCTCCTTTTTCCTTCTCTTCTGCTTCTGGGACACCCACAACATGTACATTCATGTGTTTAACATTGTCATTAAATTCCCTGAGTACCTGTTCATATTTTCCTATTCTCTTCCCTATACATTTTTTTGTGTTTTGGATTTGAAATGTCCAGTCACCTAATTCATTAATCCTTTCTTCTGCCTCTTCAAATCTCTTGTTGTAGATTTCTATTGTTTATTTCATCTCTTCATTTGTGCCTTTCATTCCCACATGTTCTGTCACTTGTTTTTTTAAGATTTAGAGTTCTTTTTGTTCACCCAGTGTCTTTTTTTTTTTTTTTTACAAGGGAGGCACTGGGAATCGAACCCGGGTCCTCTGGCATGGTAGGTGAGCATTCTTGCCTGCTGAGCCACCATGGCCTGCCCAAGTGTCTTATTTATATCCTCCCTCAACTTGTTGATTTGATTTTTAATGAGATTTTCCATGTCTGTTTGAACATCCTCAATCAGTTGTTTCAACTCCTGTATAACATTTGAATTGTTGGTTTGTTCCTTTGAATGGGCCATATCTTCGATTTTCCTAGTATGACTCATTATTTTTTGCTGGCATCTAGGCATTTTATTTCCTTAATTAGTTTATTCTAGAGTTTGTTTTCACTCTTTTACCTAGGTAGTCTTGCTGGATAGCTTTATTCTCTGTCTGTTCTTTGACATTTGATTCAACTTATTGTAGACCTCTGACACAGATTCTGTTTAACTGATCAGAATTTTTTAGTTCTTGTTTTTCTATCTCTTGTCTTGACTATAGGAGGAAAGAGTTGCTAGCATCAGTTTTCCCTGAGGGTGAGACCCAGCAGGTTGTCAGACTTTCCTAGGAAGCCTCTAGACTCTGTGCTTTTCCTGTCCTGCCCAGCATGGCACTTGTGTGATTTGGTTTTTCCCACAGCTTCCCATCAGTGTGAAGTGATGTGGTGCCTTTAATTTTGGCAGACTCTCCCTGCCATGGACATGGTTGAGACAGAGAAGAGGTAGTAGCATGGCTTTGATTGCTTCAGTTTTCCAGCCCCTGGGGCCTGAAATCCTTGAAGGAGGGATTCTACTTGAGCTGGGCCCTGCCCCCTTTTCTTGGGGAAGATAAGCCCTTTAGGAAATTAACTTCTTTCACCTGACTAATTACCTTATCTCTCAGACAAGCTTAATTCTGTCCTTGCCTGGGACAGTGCTGGAGTCTGACAGTGCTTCCAGTTTTATCTAATGAGCTGTGTAAGGTGAACAACATAAAACAAAAAACAATAAAACAGAAGCCTTTTCAGAGCTGGTTCCCCTCTTCCAGTTTGTCAGTCAAGAGCTTAACTTGGTATGTGGCTCTATGTATCTCCAGGCTCTCTGTGACCCCTTTACTTGGGGTCCAGCCCCTTTCCAGTATTTTGTGCTGTGCAACTCAAAAAGCCTCTGGTATTTTTGTTTTTATTTTTGTTTTTCCCATCAGCCCTGCCCTCTCTCTGCTGGGGCAAAAACTCCTGCTTCCTTTGGTGTTTATTCTAGGTTTATCTGAGCTGGGGGCCTGTTTTCAGTAGTTAGAGCTTGTTGATTCCACAATTGGTGCTTCGTTGAGCTAAGCCATTGCTGCTAGTACATTATGTTTCCTTTCCTTGGGGAAGCAGCCCACAATACTCATGGGGGAGGGACACTGGCCTTTGTGACTTGGGGAACTCACAGTTCTGTGTGGGATCTCAGCTGGTCCAGCATGTCCTGACTGGTGTTGCTATGTGTCCAGTCACTGAAGTGGCAGTTGTTTTGTCCTGTTCCTGGCCATTTACTAGCTGCTCTGAAGGATGAACTAAGTTACACCTCACCAGGCCACCTTTTTCAATCCCAAAGTATATTAAGCAGATAATTGAAAAGTATTGGCTAAGTCCCTTGCCGTTTCCTGATTGCTGCCTGCACCGAGGCTAAAACTTCAGGCTGCAGACCTGCCTGGCCCCCCAGAAACCACTTGTGACTCTGGTCAGAGGCCAGCTGTGCTTCCTGCATGCCCCTTACCATTTTCTCACCTTCTCGGCACATGATCTGCATCTGGTAGACAATGGGACAAGTTCACCATCCCTGGCTTGTGACTGTATTCTCGCAGGGGCCCCCTGCTTCACCCACTCCTCTCCTGCTGCATTCTCTTCCTCTCTCAGTCACCAGTTGATCCATGACTCTGCAAGCTTTTCTAGCTCAGAGTGGTTCACTCCTCCTGCCACATGCCCAGCTCTCACAGCCCTCAGCACATGTTAATGTGCATTTACATGACTTAAAAAGGAGTTCAAGGCTCAGAGGGTGGCTAAGAGGTGGTGCCATAATTGACCCCAACAAAATTATATTTAAATTTTCAGATTCAAAGAATCATTAAGTTTCATGAGCCTCGGGGCTTTGAGGAGGGCAGTAAATGCTGCTTTTCCTCTCCTCCTGGCTTAAGACCCAATAGAGGAATAAGACACAGGAGCCAGGCAGAAGGAAATACAAATACCAGTCCTGTTACTGAGAGTGCTGAGCTGGAAGAGTTGCCCAGACTTGGGGGAAGTTTGCACCACATGTTTCTCTGCAGAGGGGAAGGTGACCTACAGAGCTGCAGAGTGAGGTGGGGGTGTCCAGAGGTCTGGCTGCTCCAGAAAGACAGATCAATAGAGACTGGCTGTGCACACCCAGTTCTTACAGACTCACAGTCCAATCAGGCCTGCCCTTCCCAGAGAAAGGAGGGAGGGAAGCAGGTTAGAGAGAAAGGATGGGAGGTGAGACCATCCCCTTCCTGAGGGATGCACATTAGAAGCAGGTAAGCCTACTCCAGACTCTGGAATAAGCATCTTGCAGATGGGAAGATGTTGGGTCATAGAGGATGAGCAGGAGGCATGCAGGGAGAAGCTCCAGAACTGGGGGGTCCCATAGTCAAGGAGGCACAGACAAGAAGCAGTGAAAGGCTATTTTAGGTGGTTTTAGTTCAGATATCACAAAGCATGATTCAGGCCATAGATGCAGTAGAGGGTTAGGAGGCCAGGTTTAGGACCTTGTAGATTTACAGTTTTCCTCCAAATACTAATGTAAGCTTCTAACTGCTGAGAGCATTCCTCCAGATGCCCCTTGCCTAGCCTCACCGTGTGGCATCACCACGTGCTCTGCAGCCATTGCAGCTCCCAGTGCCCGGTGGAAGCAAGCTGGGGCTGGGGCTGGGGGCTGGAGTGGGAGGCTGGGGCTGGGCCTGGGCACTGGGGCTGGGGGCTGGGGGCTGGGGCAGGGGCTGGAGCTGGAGCTGGGGCTGGGGCAGTCCAGATTGTGGGGCCATGAGCATGTCCCAAGCACTTCCCTGGGACTGAAGGGGAGCGGGCACCTTTCCAACTCTGACCTTTCTGGCATGGCCTCCACAGGATGCAGGCCCACAACCAGCTGTCCCTGGATGTGTGGAACTTGGACTACCTCAGCAGCCTGCCCCCACTGCCCTCAGAGTGCCTGGAGATCAACGGTGATGGGAGCAGCCTGCCCGTTATCTTTGAGGACCGCTACATGGACAGCCTGGAGGCAGGTGGGTAGATGTGCAGGGTGGGGATGCCCCGTGGGCAGGTGGGTGGATGCGCAGAGTAGGGACACCTCATGGGCAGGTGGGTGGGCATGCAGGGTGGGGACATGAACCTGTGGGATCCACCGGGCCTCGCTTTTGCTTCCCAGCTGCCCCATGGGCCGAATGAATGAGGGTTTGGTTAGTTCAGAGAAGAGAAGCAGGAGCTGAGGGTGGTCAGTTGTGGAAAGTGAAATGGACAGGTCAGCACATAATGCAGGCATCAAGGAATGGGCCTCCTTCCAGCTACAATTCCATCCAGAGCCCCTGGTTTTCACCCACAAGTTGGGAGCCATGACTCCACCACAGCAGGCCATGCAGAGCAGCTGAATGACCTTTCTGGTCTTGGGGTGTGATTGGGTTGTGAAGTTGCTTCTTGCTGCCTCTAATGGGCTGATTCAGCCCCGTGGAGTGAGGTTAGGGCTTGTACAGGCCAGGCAGTGCTGGAGAAGCTGCATGCGTGCAGGGGGAGTTGCCTACTTCAGGGAAAACACACGGCACCCATAAGGGCATGTGATCACACGTGCACCCACAGAGCAGATTGTTGTGCACCATGCTTTGTTGGTGTTGCACTGAGTTTGTCAGTGAACTGAGAGGGCATCTGGGGGACCTGGTACCTTGGGCATGCATGAGCCACAGCTCCCCTTTCCCCTGACAGCCCTGCTCATGGAAACCTAGGGAGCCACAGCAGGTAGCAGCTGAAGAGGCCTGTGTTCAGGAAAAGACCAGAATGTGACAAGCCCTCTGCAGAAGTTTTTTGTGCTTTACACTTTAATGCTATCAGAAACTCACAAGCCCTCTTTCAGGTGAAAAATGCAGACACAGAGTAAGAATATTTACTAAATATCATGCAGCTTATAAAAGTCAACATTCCAAGTTAACTCACTCTGTCTCAAAAGCCCACGCCTCACCTTGCCATCTCATTGTGAAAGCTTTTGAACTATTTTCTCGGAGACCCCAAAATTTAAGTGATGGATCAACATGGCTAAATCTCAGAATCTGTGCAGTGCGAGGTGTGCGGGATGTTTTAAACATCTGGGTGACTTCCTGGGACTGTGCAGCCCGCAGGCGCTCCATGCTTGTGGTTCTCGGCTGTACCCAATATCTAGTGTCAACATGAGGTGAGGCTCTGCAGAAGGGAGCTGGTGAAAACCAGCTTGAGAGTGTTTCCGTGATGCACATGTGCTCAGATCCTTCATAGTAATATAATTTCATCACAGACAGTGTGAAGGGTTTGGGATTTAAAATAATCATTATCAGACCCCTTCACTGTATCACCATTAGGCCTTGTGGATTTTGTCTCCAGTCATTTTGCCTAACCCTATTTATAGACAGGAGGGGACATATGCTCCAGCCTCTCAGTGCCATGGGGCACCAGCCCTCCATTTCTTTATTCTTCAAAGTACCCTTAGGTCTGGGTCCTCACCTGCTGGGAAGCCAGTTGCCCACTCTTCCCCACTCCCTCAGGGTGGAGGCCAGCACGTGATGTGGCCAGGAGGCCCCCAGAGCTGGGTTTGCATACCCTGCCCACACCCAGGGGTACCCACCAGTCCCCGGCTCCTCCCTGCACTGCCCAGCTCCTCTCTAGCCCATCCCCATGCCCCTCCCTGGCTCCCCCATGCACTCCCTCCTGCACCCTCCCAGCTCCTCCCCACACCCCCCAGCTCCTCCCTGACCTCTCCCCATGCCCCTCCCTGGTCCCTCCCCACACCCCTTCCCACATCCCTCCCACCCCAGATGACTTCTCCAGCATTTTCTGCTTCCCCACTCAAAACCAAGGCTCTCTTGACCTTCTTGGTCTTTCCTGGTGTATTTTGATATTTTAGGATCCCAGACTAAGAACATTAGTAAATAAAGAACTGCTTCCCCTTTCCTCACTCTGTCTAATTTAGCATTCCTAGTTTCCTTTGAGTTTACTGAATAAATTTGCATTCCACTCATGTATTGCAGTGGAAAATGAGAAACAAAAGAGTTCCATTTCCATCCTGAAATGTAACACTCGACCCTGGCCAGCTCATGACCATTGCTTGGCATTATTGTGTGGCAGACCCTCTGGCATCCTCTCTCCTCTGTGGCCCCATTCTCCATGGACCTGCACCTCTGCTCCCTGCCCCATGGTGAGTCCATGGTTTCCCAAAAGTCTTAGCCCCTGTCCAGACTGCCTGGGTTTGAATTTTTCTTCCAACAGTTAGTAGAGTTCACGATTTGTGAGATCTGGTGCAAGGAGTGATGTTTTCTGTTTTGCAGGGTTTTTGCAAGTGATGGCACACCAATCTGTAGAAGTGTGTAAAAGAGGGCCTGGAACAAAGGTAGTCATACATACATGTTAACTAATACCATTATTATCTAACTCCAAATCCTTTCTCTTAGTATTAGATCATTTTCCTACTCATTTTCCCATGTTTGTAATATTAAATCCAACATTTTTGATGACCTACCCCTTGCTGATCTGTCTGTGTCAAGTCCTACTGCCAGTGGTAAATCTGGAGTCCACCTGTCCACCCCTTACTGTCCTGTAGGTACAAGGTTCCTTATTCACATGTTTGTCCATATTGTGGGTTCTCTCTCTGTCCAGTTTCTCCAAAGACCTTCAGTTCAGACAGATAAGCAAGGCATTGATTTTTGTCCAATTTTGTGAGAGATGGTGGGGCAGACAGAATGAGAGAGACGGAGATGGAGAGAAAATGGTTTACACAAAGGGAACATGAGCGAAAGCGCTAGGTGTTGCCCCCACCATGGCCTGCCCTGTGGGGAGGCCCTGCTGGCCAGATGTGCCTCTTAGGAGCGTCCCGGTGGCCTAAGCCCTGGTCTGACACTGTCCTTCATGGAGAGCAGAACTCACCTCCCATGGGTGAGGCAGCTGCGTGCCCGCCCTGCTGCGCTGTAGGCCACCCACCTCGGGTGAGGGAGGCATGTTTGGAGAGGAGGAGAGGAGCTCACTGAGCTTCTTGGCTGTGCATCAGCCCTCAGCTGGGACTGTCCCTGCCAGGTTCAAAATCCCAGCCATCCTGCTCCCAGGTGGTGCCCCTGCCCTGTGAACATCTGTGTAATCTGGCCTGGGGAGATGTTTTAGTGCTTAGAATAAGAAACTATTAAAAAGTCTTTAAGTAGTAAAGGACACATCAAGAGCTGCAGGGTTTGATGGCTTAGCACTTGGCCCGTGGGTGGCTGTGAGCACAGGTCCTCACGCCATGCTGCCCATTTGCTTTTTTGTTTTTGTTTTTGTTTTTGTTTTTGTTTTTTTGTTCATAACTTTATTCTGTCTTACAGCTGCATAATATTCCATCTTATGTAAATGTCACAGTTTGTTTAGTCAACTGTCTGTTGATGGACATTTTGGCTGTTTCCATCTCTTGGTAATTGTTAATAATGCTGCTATAAACATTGGTGTGTAAATGTCCATTTGTGTCCTTGGCCTTGTGTCCTTTGAGTAGAGACAGCATATAGATGGGCACTGTTTTTTAATCCATTCTGCCAGACTATGTCTTTTGATTGG